>RJWT010003633.1:0-35831 GCA_004365215.1 Cuniculus paca | reverse complement strand
ATAAAATCCAGTTTATCAGTTTTTTTCTTTATGAATTGTACTCCCTTAGTCTAATGGTAGTGAACCTGTGGCAAGCATGCTGCAGCAGGCTGTTTGTAATCATTGAAAGCTCTAGAAGTTTTCATGGCCTTAATGCTAGCTCTTAAAGACTTTCTCCTATTTTTTCCTAAAATTTTTAGTTTTACATTTAGGTCTATGATCCATATTGAGTTCAGTTTTATATAAAGCTTAGGTCAGAGTTCATTGTTTTACTCATAAATGTCCAATTGCTTTGGACTGTTGGTTGAAAAGGTCATCCTTCCTTGAATCACTTCTGCCTCTTTGTTGATAATCAGTCATTTGAACATATTTATATGGGCCTGCTGCTGGGTTCTCTAATCTGCTTTATGAATTTTGAGTGAACAAACAGAGTTGGCTTAGGTTTGGCTAATCTTGGTTGTAGTGCCTTGGAAGCCCAAGATTTCACAGTTGAATGAGTAAACTAAGAAAACACAGTAGAAGTTGTTACTCTTTTGGTAGATCTCTAATTGTTTCATCATTCACTAAACTTGCTTATTGATAGCAAATTGAGAGCCATCTTAAATATACTATCTTTTTGGCAGTTTTTCTCATAAACAATTTTGTTGGAACAGATACTAAACAAGCAAAACAAATCACCAGAAGCAGAAATACACCATTTAGCAGGTATAAATTGAAGAAGACTTAAACTACTGTAGATTGAGCTCTGTTACTAGCATTGGGTTAGGTGCCTCCTAACAATTCAACAAGATGGTTATTAATGTTTTCTTGATGTTTCCCTGTAAGGTTCTTCACTTGTTACAGGACAGCACACTCTTCTGGCTTGATTTCTTCCTCACAGTATCCTTATTCTTAGTCTCCTCTGTTTCATCTGATTTCCTGGCATTTTGTTGTTAGTGTGTCTGAAATCTTAGTCCTTGGGCTTATTTTCTTTCCTGTGCTTTTTTTCCCTTAGTTGTCCCATCCGACAGACAATTGTAAATATCATCTATGTACTGAGAGCCTTAAATTTATTGGGGCTATAGTAGCAATGTGTAAGTCATTCAGTTCTCTGTCTCCTTGCTAGCATTTTGTATTATCATTATTTTTTATTGTAGCCATTTTGTAGAATATAAATAGAATATCATAAAATATTTATGAATTGTACATGCATATAAATATATACTTATATAAACATGTAAACATATAAACACACATATATGCATATATATATATATAATTTGCTACTCAAGATTTTTCTTCTTAGATGCTTAACAGATATCTCAAACTTAACCTCTCTCAAAGTGACTTCCTGAAAATCTCCCTATTCATGCTTTCCTAAAATCTTTCTCATCTTATTTAATAGCAACTCCATCCTTTTGGTGCTGAGGTCAAAACTTCTAGAATTTTATTCAAATCTTCTGTTTCCTAACTTTCCACCATACATTTAAGCAGTAAGGAAACCAGGCACGTTGGTACTCTTGTAATTCCAGTACTCTGCAGGCAGAGGCAGGAGGATCCCAAGTTTTAGGCCAGTTCAGGCTGTATAGTGAGTTCATGGCCAATCTGGACTGTATACATATAGCAAGATGCTGTCTGAAAAGAATAACCAAAGAAACAAAAGTAATCAGAAAGATAATCTTGTGAGGTCGTCAGACTATATATAGGATTTAATCTCTTTTCTCTTGATCCCTGCCATTGTTAAGCCTTGGTCTTTCACTTGCATTAATACAGTAATGTTATGCTTTCACTGTTTCCTCCAGTCTTCTTAAATACAGCATACAGAATGAGACACATCGAGGGTCCCACGTGTAGCTCAGTGGCACAGAGCTTCCTTGGCAAGTGTGAGGATCTGAGCTTGATTCCTGGTACCAAAACAAAAAAACCAAAAAACAAAAACCAAAAACCAAAAATAACAAACAAACCCTGAATCCAGAATGGTACATCAGATCATGTCTTTTGCTCAAGATGCTGTAATAGTAGCATGCCATTTCCCTCCGAATGAAGGCGCGTGTCATCATCATGTCTCACTGAGTCGTACATGATCTACTCCTCCATTTTGTCTTTCACCTCATCCTCTCCTGTGTGTCTTGATGTTCACTGTGTCCCAGCCTTACAGCTACTGCTGGGCTTTAGGCTTGCAGTCGTGCTCTGCTGTTCCCTCTCCCTGAGTACTTGTCAACCAGGTAATTTGGGGAGCATTGCCCCTTGCTTCTGTTAGGTCCTCGCTGTTACACATTATTACTTTCTCGTTTAGGCCTCTCAGACTACCATATTTAAAATATCAAATTAATCTTATCAATGTTAAACATTCTTCATATATTTTTGTTATTTTTAAAAATAGCACATGTATCTGTTTAATTCACTGTATTGTATTTTGTCTCTTGTCTGTGAATCCCTACTGTGTGCCACTATGTTCTTTGTGGGGAAGGATTTTTGATTAGTTTATAAAATCTAGAATAGTACCTGGCTCAGTAAATTATTAGGTGAATGGATGAATTCTGATGAGAAAGCCTAGAATCAGAGAAGCAACTTTCCCACACAGATAGTTATGAAAGAGTTGGGCAATAAATAGCTGTACCATAGGATATTGTGCTGAATTCTAAAGCAAATCATTTGGAAAGCTATAAAACACATTTTCTGTTGTCTCATAGCTCATAAAACAGTTTAGGAGTTTAGATTCATACCTATAAAAGAAAAACAATAGTACTAAACAATATGTGGTATATAGAATGGTACAAATAATAAAGATTAATGGTGCTAATAGTACTTTAATAGAGACCGAAGGGATTTTGATGGTGAAAATCATTAGATACAGTACCCTGGAGGACTGCTTTCCATTCATTTAGAATGGTTTAAAGTAAGCCTTTGGAAACTTAAGAGGAAGATAGCTTTTTGTAATCCCTTCCAAGGCCTTTGATTCTACAAGGATTGTATTAAAGGATTCTGTTGTTGTTCTTGTTTGTTTGTATTTGACCTTTTAAGACAGGATTTCACAGTACAGTTCAGGCTGACTTGAAATTCAGTTTGTAGCCTAGGCTGGCATTGAACTAGCAGTGATCCTCTGACCTCAGCCTCCTGAGTGCTGCAATTATAGGCATGTGCCACCATGTCTGGCCTAAAAGAGTTTTAAGTATTATATGCAATTCTTAAAGACTTTCAGGTGAAGTTAAATCTTTTATTATGTCTGGCTATAGACATCATCAGATCATTTCTGTATTTTAATGTAATTATATACAGTATTTTCCTTCTATTGACCCCCTAGGACAGTGGTGAAGAATGCCACCTGGTGGGTGTAGGCCTATTGTTTTTCTTATTATTCTTGATGCTGTCTTTTTTTTTTTATTTTAAAGAGAAAGAAAAAAACCACAGAAAAAACAAACAAAGGAAACAAACAATAACAACAAAAACCCCAAAACAGTATCAATATAGGATTTCAAGACAAGATGATAAGAATTTAATAATGATTGTGATATTGCATATTATTATCTTCAAAAGAGTTGGTCAGATTACCAGATATAGGCATACAAAATTGATTAAACAATATGAGCACTAATTGTTCCTTTCTTTGAACTGATAGAATTAGTAGTATAATTATCTTAGCTATTTTGTGTGTGTGTGTGTGTGTATATATATATGTATATATACATTTTATATTTTTTCCTTTTCTTTTTTCCTTTCCCCCATCCCAGTTGTTCTTTCCTTTTGAGCAGTTTCTTTCCCTTTCACAATATCTACTGTACCTTTTGAATCTTACTTATTCTTTCACTAGGTAGACAATACTTATTACCTTACTTATTTCTTATTTGCTACACTAGGGAGACAATATGGTGGTTATACATACTCACTTAAGAGCATGGTCTCAAGTTACATTCATTTACCTATAAAATCCTTGAGTTTATCCTTATTTATAGCTGAATAGTACTCCACTGTATAAAAATATCATTTTTTTTTATCCATTCCTTGGGTGATGGGCATTTGTGTTGTTTCCAAGAGCTGGCTATTACAAATTGTGCTGCTATAAAAACAGGTAGGTATACATTTATCATTGCAGTATGATGTTTTTAATTCTTCTGGGTAAATACCCAGGAGTGGAATAGTTGGGTCGAATGGGACCTTTAAACCTACTTTGTTTTTGTGAATGTAAATTTGTTTTTTTTGTTTTTTTCTTTGTACCAGGGATTGAACTCACAACCTTGCACTTGCCAGGCAGGCACTTATGCCACTGAACTAAACCCCAGCCCCCTAGTTTGTTTTTGTTTTAAGAGCAGAATATATTTATTGAGAGAAAGAAAGCTTCTGTCTGGGAGAGAGAGAGACGGACAGACAGACAGACGGACAGACAGAAAGGGTCCCGAGTGGGTTGCTGAGGACCCTGCCTTTTCTAAGGAGTTTTGTAGAGCAAAACCCTGAAGTGAGGCAGATCCAAGGTGGGGGAAAATGGGAACTTGCAAGGTGGGCATGAGGTGGGACAGAACTATGGTCAACCAATAAAATTATGAGTGTAATCGTTCAGGTAAAATTGATTAAATCGAGTTCAAATGGGGAAGCAAGTTAGGTAGCAAGTGGGCATGAATACAGAACAGGGCCTTTTAGGGGTTGGGTTAGTGGCTCCTTCTGGCTTCCTCAAAGTGATAGATACCTATTTAGAATATCAATGCCTTATGTTTATCCTTAGGGTGTGGCTGCATTTGTTTTTTCTTGATATCTGGTCTATAGCGGGAAGTGTTTGTTTTCCCCCACAGTTGCAGGGTATCTAGTCTTTTGCACTGGCTCCTTAGAGGGCCCAGCCCTGTCTGACTGCCTATAATACTTTTATCTAACTCAGCTGCCTATAACATTCCTCTCTCTGAAGAAGTACCCCAAACTGCTGTGAGGGAGTAATGGGAGATGACTGATCTGACTTCTTTAATTTGAAGAGGATTGTAGTTGTTAATCGGCAGTCAGAGATATTCTACAGAGGGTCTATCTAAAGGCCCTTGATAGACACCAAGCATTCTCATCTTGGGTAGGCATATAGCTTTAAGTCTGGAGGAGACAAAGCCAAAAAAACAATTAAGTATGCATGGGCCAAATAATGGAATCAACAGGATAATTATGAGTACAGTAAACAAAGATTTCCACTAAGAGGAGCTAGTAATGACTTCCCATAAGGAGGATAAGGATAAGGTCCAGGGAGTTTTAGAATCTGATATGTCATTGATTTGTCATCTAATATCTTGAATAGCTATTGAGATATTAGCAGAAGGATCAGGAATATACACACAACATTCAGTTTTTATATTTGCACAAGTACCACCCTCTGCTACTGTTAGAATGTCTAAATGTCATCCGATTTTGGAGCATGGCCTGTCTCATTAATTTTCTTTAGGAGAGAGAGAGACCAGCTGCGGTGTCTTTTAAGGACTGTTGAGTATAGTTAGTTAAGGCCTTGATATGTGTCATATAACTCTATGGACAAGCTCTGGTGGATTTCAGTAAAAAGAATCTAAAAGGAATCTAGCTTATTTGTTACTGTTTTTATTTGTATGATTACTTGGAGTTTGGCATCTTTTATGCAAGAGCAAATTTTAATCAAAAGCATGTATAATCAAAGTGTGTCTACAAATGCATGTATAATCAAAGCATTAGAGCTGACAGGTGAGTTTAGAAACTTTTTAAGGGATAGCAGCTGTAACCCATGGGCTCTTAGGTCCCATTATTGATGGAGTATGAAATTTTTGTGATATGTCTGTGTAGCTTTAGTTACAATTATCTCTTTAAATTTTTGATGATATATGAAGAACTAGATTACTACATTATTTTGACCAATGAAAAACTCTCTTTTAAGTTTTTTCACATGAGCAACAATTTGTACTGTATTTGCAAAAATCAGTCTCAGCATTATTTTCATTAGTTGGCAACCTGTAATATATATATTACAGTATTTAGACAGGATAAAATTGCTCCAGGATTGGAGTTGGACTTTTAGGCATAACTAAAAGGAATGTGTGAAGAAAAAGTTATCCCAGTTACAGTTTAAGCAAGGTATTTTTTGGTGACTTTTTATTGAGGTACGATGCCTAGAAGGAAGGCCTCTTAAGGCAGTCCCTTTCAAGGTGGCCTGGTTTTCCGCAGTAGTAGTAGTTGAGTCTAGTCGATGAGTTCTTCTTGGAGCCCCAAGAATCAGACTTAAGGTCTGTTTCTTTTAAGGCCCCAACAGGGACAGCCACTCTCTTTGTTTTCTCTCTTTGGCTTTCTCCCAATCCTGATTATAGAGTATTAAGGAGGCAGTTTTTACTAAAGTATCAAGTGAACTATCTAGAGCTAAGGCTATCTCATGTAACTTTTTTCTAATATCTTGGATATTAACTGGATTTTAACTTGGATATTAACTGGATAACAAACTTATCTTTAAGAATAATTTGTCCCTCTATGGAATCAGGATCTAGGCAAGTATGTTTTATCAGTGCTTCTTGTAAACTATCTAAGAAGTCAGAGGGGTTTTCATCTCTCTCCTGAAAAATAACCGACAGTCTAAACTAACCAGATGGCTTAGTTTTTACTCTTCTTAGACCTTTAAGAATACATACTTGAAAATGTCTTTTGCTGTAATCTCCTCTCTGGTTGCTAGGCCAGCAGAGGGCTTGGGTGGGAACTGCTTTGTATCCATAAGACATTTATAAGTTATTGTGATAGGAATGTTTAAAGTAGGAAGCATAACTTTGTAATAAACTATTGCTTTTGTTCATTGGAAGAGATATATGTAAAAAGGTGAGTTGGAAGTAGTTAGAGCACTTCTCTGGCTGTGCTATGAAGGAGATCCCCTCCTGAGAGAGATAAAGGCAACAAATGACTTGGAGAATTCTGTCCTGGGTCCTAGGACAAAGAAGTCTCCAAGGCACTTGTGTTACCCATCTGATCCCCTAGGCAATCTTTCCTAGCAGCAGGACATGGCTATGTTTTATTTAAATTTTTATATCTTTGAAACTTACAGGTTAAACTTATAAATTATCACCTGGCAATCACATTTTATATGTTAATAAGGCTACATTGGTCTTTTATGCACACAGAAAAGAAAAAGATGACTATTTACTCTTAACTAACATATGTAAGGCACAAATGCAAATCATTACCCTGCTAGTTACTATGAAATGTAAATAGTTGTAGCAAGCTGCCTGTCTCAGTTACTTTTGCCTCGTTGTTGAGACAAAATACCTGACGCCCAACATAAAGGAAGGAAAGGTTTATTTCTTACAGTTTTTGGAGGTTTTAGTCCATACTCAACTGGCTCCAAGGCAAGGTGGCATGGCTGAGGGGCAGCCATTCATGGTGGCCTGCAAGCAACAAGAGCGAACAGGGCAAAAAGAGGAGAGAAACACACCTTCTTCCCTCCCTTATATTGTATACTGGCTCCACCCCTGGGCAGGTGCAGCACTCACACAGCTAATCCCAGTGCTAGACAATGAACCAATCACAAATGCTAGATTCAGCTGCCTCCATGACTGCATAAGGCTTGGGGGGCCACCTAGACACAAACTGTAATACTGCCTCAGCCTAATCGCTGAAGGAAGGGGTAATCTAAGTGATCTGAAAATCAACTGAAAAGCTTAGGGATAGTTTTTAGTTTACTAGCAGAGAGATAAGTACCATCGATAAGTGGAGATTTGTCTGTGGTCAGGAACCAGTTACCACTGAGGAATCTTTGGGTGTCCTGGCCATGACCCCTCAGTTCTCAGTTTCTATTGACTCATACAACAGAGATCAGTCTCCAGAAAGGAATCCAGCTGTCTGTCTGGTCAACATTCCATTGGCCATTGGCTCCAATGGGGATTCACCAAAGAGATGCTGGGGAAACCTGTCCTCTGCTTTAAGAGTGGCAGCTGCTCTACAAGTGTTTAATTAGCTGGCAGAATAACCACTGTTTGTCAGAGTTCTATAAAGGATAGTTAAAAGCCTGAACAAAATCATTACCTAGTACCTTATAAGTTTACAGTAAAGGTTTTAAAGTCCACAAATTATTACTGAAATATTTTTTATATATATAAATGAAAGTTTGGAGCACCTCCTTAGTCTAAATGTGTTTTGGTCCCATAAGTATGGTGCTTTTGGAAATAGCTCATTCTGGTTTCACTCAGAAGACCATTCTTTCCACTGTGTCTCAGGTTCAGTTGCCCAAGGAAGACTGACCCAGAACAACTAAACCAGGACATGGCTTTTATGTGTGTTCTGGATGTGCAAAATTCGATGTCTTATCTGACCCAGAGATGGGGAATGTATCCCTCATTTAAGATGAATTCCCTGTCTTCGGCATTAACAAACGCTCATTTTCTATTGGCTTAGCTTAGGAGGAAAAGGTTGGAACAGTCCAGAGATTTTTCCTTTTCTAATTTTACATGCCTCCACAAGAAAAGTACAAAGTTGTGGGAAAAGATTAGATGGAAGACCAGAGAAAGGAAACTGAAGCAGAACAGGCTTGACATTTCCTCTGGAGTGCAGAGGAGGATCAGAGCCAGTCTGACCCACTGAAACTTGTCCTTCAGGTCCTAAGAAGGGGCACTGACCTAGTGTCATTTAATTGGTAGGAGTCCCGTGCTTCATTATAAGCATGTATATTTTCCTTCCTTCCTTCCTTCCTTCCTTCCTTCCTTCCTTCCTTCCTTCCTTCCTTCCTTCCTTCCTTTCTTCCTTCTTTCCTTCCTTCCTTCTCTCTCTCTCTCTCTTTCTTTCTTTCTTTCTTTCTTTCTTTCTTTCTTTCTTTCTTTCTTTCTTTCTTTCTATTTTAAAGAGAATAACACAAAACAAAACAATAAAACAGAGCAAAGCAGATCAAAACAGAACAATGCAAGCAACACAGGACTTCAAAACAAGACAACAGGAAATCAACAGTGGCTACCATAGTGTCTCTTGTTTTCTTCAAGATAGTTGTTCATACCTTCATACACAATAAATTCAAACAAAACAAAATAGTATAAAACCAATCAAAACAAAAGAATGAAAGCTTCACAGGCCTTCCAACCAGATAATAAGAAATCAACAATGGCTACCATAATGTCTCTTGTTTTCTTCAAAACTCATGTTGTATTTAAATGATTTCTGAGTTTCAAAAAGGAAATATTGGGCTGGAGATGTAGTGTAGTAGCAGATTGCTTGCCTAGCATGGACAGGTTTGTGGGTTTAATCCTTAGTAATGGGAGAAAAGAAAAAGATTATATTCAGAAGTCTGAAATACAATTTTTTTTGTTTTTTAAAAAAGTAATTTTAAGGTTGTATTTTTGTCAGTCTTCTTGTAGTTACAACAGATTCTTCCTACGATGGCAGAAGAAATGCTTGAAATTAAGGGTGGAGTTCTGAATTGATTTGTTTATTTATTTTACTTTACTCAGGTTCCAATAGTTGCACTCACTGCTACTGCAAGTTCTTCAATCCAGGAAGATATTATACGTTGCTTGAAACTGAATAATCCTCAGATTACCTGTACTAGTTTTGATCGACCAAATCTGTATTTAGAAGTTAGGCGAAAAACAGGGAATATTCTTCAAGATCTACAGCCATTTCTTATCAAAAAAACAAGGTAAGAATTTTGGTAATTATTTCATTCTTTTTAGAAAACTTTTTATTTTATGGTCTCAAGATATTTCCTTCACCTGGGCATGATGGTGTATGTCTATAATCTCAGCACTCAGTAGGCTGAGGCAGGAGAATTGTAGCAGGTTTAAGGCCTGCTTAAGGTAAAAAGCAGGACCCTGTCTCAAAAAATTGAAAAAAAAAATCCATTTATTTTCTTTAGATGTATGTTTAACATATTTCAGGATTCTGTTTTGCTGTGGTTCAAGTATAGTATTACACAATTTAGTGAATGAAGAACAATGTAATTTTGAAGGCTGGAAACCATTCTTCTACTATTTTTATATTCTATACTGTTTTAATGATTGACAAGTAAATATAAAGGGATCTTTCATCTGAATCATACCTGGCTTGCTAATTACATGAATTTCAGGGATTTAAAAAAGGTCATCCTGTAAACAGGTTGGAGCCTGTATCATGTTCCAAGGACTGTGCTAGATACTTTATATGTGAGCTAGTTTAATCCTTATAACTCCTCAGTAAACTGCTTTTTTTTTTTTTTTTTACTGATGATAAATCTTGTCACTAGGACTTTTATTTCTTTTGTGAAAAATGTATTTATAAGTATTCTAAGAACATTTACTAAGGCTCATTCTCTCATCTGTCTCTAGTGTAAAGTTTATAGTATTTTCATGTGATAAAAGGTAGTTTTTAATCAAGATACATTAAAATAATGTTTCTCTTACTATTACAAATACAAAACAAAGCAAGGAACAGAATTATAAGAATACATGGTATGTTCTTCAGAAAGGGATAAATACATGAGAAAATGGATGATGGGTTAAGGAATCCCAATAATCTTTTCTTAGGTTTTATTTTAGAAAAACAGATAATAAAAATGAGTTTACTAACAGGGTAGTAGAATAGTTACAATACTTGATACATTGTGTATTGGTGTCTTGTAGTTATTTAAAGTACAGACATAGGTATGATACCTTGTCTAAACAATATTGGCACAAAACATTCTTTTCAAGGAACAAGCAGAAGCTAGCTGTTTGACTACCTTAACTATCTTGTATACTCATATATTTTTTTCCTTTTACCCATTGTTTCTTCACCCATCACAATTTGTGTTTTCTTTTGAACAGTTTCTTCCCAATACACCATATCTATTGTACATTTTTTTATTTTGAAGAGACAAAATAAAAAACAGAAAAATCAAGATGCAAACAAACCTAAAAAACAACAACAAAAGCAAAACAACAACAAAAAACAATAGCTATATAGGTTTTCGAAACAAGATGATAGAAATTTAACAGTGTTTCTTGTACTGCCCATTGTTATCTTCAAAATAGTTGCTCAGGTTATCAGATACAGGAATAAAATAAAACAATAAAACAGAACAAAACATTGGATTTCAAAAACGAGACAGGAGAAAATCTCCTACAGTTGTCACAGTGTACACTGCCATCCTTCAAATAGAAGCCCAGACCCTAGGCCTTCAATGCTATTCCTTTCACCTCAGTTGCTATCATCTCACCCTGAGTCCTCTGAATCAGCCAGTGGCTTACTGCGAGGGGCCGGGGGCAGGGGTGGGGTGGGGATGCTATTCTGGTTTCCCAGCCAGTACTCCATGCTCACAGAATGCATGCTTTGTCTTCTTGCTGAGTCTCCTCCCAGTCCCTGTGGTGGAACCCAGCTCATGGGAAGGCGCACTTTGTCTTCTTGCTGAGTCTCCTCCTGATTGCCCTGGTGGAACCTGGCTCATGGGAAGGCACCAATAATTATTCTTCACAACCTTTTGGAATAATTTCAGTATAGGACTTGATATGGGCTTATTTGCCCTATGTTTATAATAAAAACAGAACATGGTGAATGTATTCTGTGCATTATGGCTGCCCTATGAAGTGAGTACTCACGGTACTTCAGTTTCCTTCCATCCTAATGAGAAAATGTTCCCTTGCAGAAAGTTGCTTGTTCTGAGTTAGAAATCTCTAGTCAGATCATTTTCTAACCTGTAATCTTTGATTGTCTTTTGTCTATATTCTCAATTTTTTTCTTTCTCCTCATAATGACTCTCTTGTTTAGAAATAGTTTATCTTTTCTATTTTTGTGACATTTTGTTTTCCTATTTTTCTGATACTGTTAGCCTTATAATATGGAGATGTTTCTGTCTCAGTATATTTTATGTTAACTTTCCAATTGAGGTAGAGTATTAGAATCTCTCCTAACCGATATCCCTTCTCCTCTGTGTTCTTTGTTTTATTCTGTCCAAAAATACATCCCTAAGTCTTAGAGTGCGTTTTTGAAACTCTTTCCTTCAGAAAGATCAGACTCCTTTCCCCAAAATTTGAGACCATCCAAGATCTTGATCTTTAATATGAAATGGATTTTCATAAAAGCAGATCAAGAAATATTTTGCACCATTGTCAATATCCTCCATCAGAGTATGATAGCAAGAACATTGAAAATGCAGTGCTTGCTGCAGATCTTCGGTAAGAGGTGAGGGTAATTAAGGCTTCAGAGTATTGCATTTTATTTCCATTTTCTTCTTTATCTGTCATTTATCGGTATGTTCATTTTTCCAGTTAATTAACATGTTTCTTAAACTAACCTTATCCTGTTTCTGTAGTCCTAGTACAAGTCCTAATAGCAATTTAAACAGTGTAGATGCAAGTACATTGAAAAGTGCTTCAATATTCAGGTCCCACTGGTGATATATAACCACTACTAGTATTTTCACATTTAGCTGTCTAAAGTTTTGTTTTCTGATTCTCTTACTGTGTTGTGTGCTCTCAGTTTTCTTTTGTTGTTAAATGTATATAATATAATACTATACCCATTTTTTGTATTTTTCTCCTTTCATTTAATGTACTAATTTAATGTATCAGTTAATTTATGTATCTTTGCTTACATTGATTTCTTACTTTTCGGATCTTAAATATCTAAATATTAGCAGTTTTTTCTTCTTTAACAACACTTTTAAAATAAGATTTTGTACACTTCAAAATATAATTTTTTCACTCCCTTAACTTGCTTATTTTGAATATTTATTATGGAGGTCCATTTGGTCACAATCAAAACTTGAGTAGATTATTTAGTAAGACTCTTGGCAGTAAAAATATTGCCTAGTTTACTTCTTTGTTCAAATTTGAATGGCTTATATCATAGTCTTTCTTAAAACTTTTTATAAACATTTAATTTTTAAAATGTTTACTTAGTGTTTCAGAGTATGAGGGTACATAATGATAAACATTTAATTTTCAGTATTACAGTTTTGTTCTGAATATTTATATACATGTGTCTTTTGGCAGATAGGCAAGTACTTTTTATAAAATAGATTCCTAAAATTGAAATTGGATCAAAAGTTACATGCATTTAAAATAAACTTTTCAGGGCTGGGGTTTTAGCTCAGCGGTGCAAGCGCCTGGCAAGCGCGAGGTCGTGAGTTTGATCCCTGCTACCAAAAAATAAATAAATAAATAAATAAACTTTTTACGTCTAAAATCATGTAGTCTTTTTATGTTGTTAGCACAAATGAGTGTATTTTTGTGAATTAATATATTGAGATATTGAATAATTGCTCTATGAAAATCATTGTTTATACTTTTAATAGAAAGCACAAGTTTCTATAGTAGACATTCTAACAAACATTTTTATAGCATTCATAGCCTCAAGATTATTAGTATATACTTTTTGAACCTAAAAACAATCATTCTTATAAGAAGTCTAGCTTTTTTATAAATAGCTATAGAAACTCACCTTTATGACTAAGACAAATTTTATGCATTCTGCTATGTAAATATACATTTTTCTGTCTTATATATATCAAGAGTAGTTGTTAATCTAGTGTATGTCTTCCCAAAAGTATGTATACATTTTTCTTTTTTTTTTTTAAATAAGATTTTATTCTAAACTTCTTGCCAATTTTACCTTTAATTTGAACCAAAACTTAAGTTCACAGGTTTTGGAGCTTAACCAGTTCATTTCCACATTGGACTCTCCATAATGTTTTAGATTTTTATGCAGATAAATATATCATTTTATATGCTTTTTTTCTTGTGGTCTTTTATTTAGAAAGTAGAAAGAGAACCCAGGTGTGGCATGGTGATGTAAGTCTGTGATTCCAGCACTTTTGGGAGGCCAAGACACAAGGATCACATGTTCAGGTCCCACCTGGGGAACTCAGAAAACCTTGTCACAAACACACGCACACACACACACACAAACACACACACCGTCAAAAAGCAATGGGCTGAGAATGTAGCTGAATGCAAAGGCTTTAGGTGCAATACTAAAAGAAACAAAAAACCATAAACAAAAACCAAAGATAGCAACAAAGAAAGGAAGAGAGAGAGAAAAAGGAAAGGAAAGAAAGAAAAGAAAGAAAAAGAGAGAGAGGTGGTGCATGCCTGTTGTCCCAGCACTTGGGAGGCTGAGACAGGAAGATTTCTGAGAGTTTGAGGCCAGCCTGAACTACAAAGTGAGTTCAAGGCCAGTCTGAAATACATAGCAAGACCCTCAAAAATACAAAAAAGAAAAAAAAAAGATAAAACTCAAACTGGTCTAAAGCATACATGTAATATTTATGTTTGTTCTCTTGTTCTTTTTTTTCTTTATAGTTCTGAATGGGAATTTGAAGGTCCAACTATCATCTATTGTCCTTCCAGAAAAATGACAGAACAAGTTACTGCTGAACTAAGGAAACTCAATTTAGCCTGTGGAACCTACCATGCAGGCATGAGTTCTCACACAAGGAAAGATGTTCATCACAGGTTCATGAGAGATGAAATTCAGGTGTGAACCTTGATCATCATTTCTTTTTATGCCCCACAGTAGAAGAAAATATTTCTCAAATATTTATTTACCACATCTCTATTAAATACTTTTCTTTGTGTTGAGTGTACTACAGTCCCTCTATAAAGGGAATTGGTATATAATATGAGAGATACGTGTAGGATAAACTGTTGCAGACTAATATAAATAGTCGGTACCTATTGTTTAGGGAGCACTGGCTCTGTCGAGGTAATTGTGTAATTCAGAGAGATGCAATTTGAATAGTCAGAATGTATAAGTAGAAATTTGTCCAGTTTACCAGGCCAGTCAGTGTAAGGGCAATGGAATTTGTTGTAGAATTACAGGAAGAAAGACTAGCAGGTACAGACTGTGGTCTGATAATGCATAGGAAATTATCAGTGGTTTAGAAAGGTGGGGGGGGGAACTGTGGATTAGAAATGGGATAAAATATAGGTGAAGAGGGAGTGTGAAACTGTTACAGAATCATAGGGAAAAAGTTGAATGAGTTGGTTGGCCAGGGAATAGGTAGCTTTAAAATGTGCAAAGAGGCAAGCAAGGCTTGGTGTAGTATTTCTGTAATTTCTTGACTACTTTCGCCTTGGAATTTTTAATCTAATTGAACTTGCTATCTAATAGGTAAAGCAGATTTAAGTACACTAATTCTGGTCAAAGTTGGTGTGAGGAAAAAAGAGAGTTCACAGGCCTCCCAGAAACCTTGTAGTCCTTCGGGTGCCACAGAATAAAGTTTAAATATTGTTATTACTGACTACTCCATTATATTTTTGAGCCTGATGATTGTGACTGAATGAGACAGGATTAACAAATGCAGTGAGTATGTTATAGTCAAAAGCACATTGCCATCAATTCCCCTCAAGTACTCTTGTTCATTTCCAACACACTTCCTCCAGTTCTGGATGTCCTCTGTCATGAGAGCCTTCAGTTATGCTAAAGTGACTGATGTCTTGAGTCTATTCAAATGTTTACCTTTTGTTAATTTAGACTTTGGGGAAGAGCCAGAAGTCATACAGTGCCAGATCCAGGAAAGAAGGTGGAGGGGGACACACAGTAATGTTTTTATGGCAGAACCGCTATCATTGTTTTAAATTGATTCAAGGCATTGAGCCAGCCGCTCACAAATGAGGACTTCCAGAACTGCTTCTGAAAATGGTAGGAGTGGTGGGATAAGTGTGTTCAAAGCAAGGAGGAATTTTTGAGGGGGATTAATGACACTCTATCTTTTCCATAGTGTCATAAGTTAATTATTTGTATTTAAACATTCACTGCAGGTTTAAATCACACCTTGTAGAAACAGACTGGCAGAAAGTAGGATTGAGGTCAAGGTGAAAATGTGAAGAAGGGTGGAATACTGGTGAAGTTATTAGATTAGTACTAGAGCTGAGGTTTCTGAAATGATTGACCTGCTTCAGTGGGTCTCTTAGAGAATATCTGTGAAGATCTGAATTCCAGTCATGAGTAGATTTAAATCAGCAGCTTGACGTTGTCAGCATCATCTCACATTCACACAGTAACTTGAAATCTGTGCAGTAGCTCTTCTCTTAAGTGAAGAGATGAACTTAACTTTAACTCTGACATGTTTATCTCTATCCATTCCCTCCTGTGATAGGTAGTTGTTATCCATCTCAAGCCAACATTGTAGAAACAATTCTAAGTATGGTTCAATGTTATGTCTATAAAATGCGCTCTGCTTAATCATCCTGTAATGTTTATCTGCCTCGACACAGCTATTCTTTTTCTTCCTTTTCTTTCCATGGCTAAAAATAATTTTGTAACTATTTAGAGATTTTACTCGTATTTGTGAATAGTTTTGTAGATAAAATATATAAACTGCTATTACCGAATCTTAATAGGGTACATTCCTCAAGCCTTAACAGACCAATGATTTCTACTGTCTAGAGAAATTACTAATTATTTTAAACTAAAGAATTTCCCCAAAATATGAGAGAGCACAAACTTTATTCAGGTTATGTTTTGATGGCTGACTTTATTGGGTACATCTGGTTTTCTTTCCAATGTACAGCTTCATTAAAATATTAGTATTTTGAAATATGGTTTAAAAATCCTCACAGTGATCTTTAATTATATCTAATTCCTTGAAAGGTTTTTGTGTATGTGTGCTGCTTTGTTTTCCCTTTCTGTGACAGGATGTTACAAATTTATAGCTACATTATGAAGATTAATAAATTTATACTGATTATTTCACCCCAGGCCAGTGGTGGTGAACCTATGGCACATGTGTTGTAGGGGCCTCTTTGTATCATTAAAAACTCCAAAAGTCCACCATCACTACCCTAGGCCAATATCTCAATTTATCCAGTGGAGTCTTTCTTTGAGTTTTTAAATGGCTCAAATGTGTCACATTTGCATTAAAAGTTCTCATACACTTTCTCAAGATGATGAAAATACATTTCATCATCTTTATAGAATAGCCTGGTGCTCTTGGAATTGAGGATTTGCCATTATTTATTGTCTGCTGATTGCACAAATGTACAGAATTCTAAATACTCCCTTTACTGTTTTTTTTTTTTTAAGTCTATTTGTACTTCAGTGTGAACCTAAAAGTAGAGCTGATCTCTTTAATGAACTCTCAATGAATGATGCTTAGACTTTTTTCATCTTATAATTTAAAAAAAAAACTTATTTCCCTTTATTGTAACCAAATGCAACCACATTCAGATGCAGAATAGCATTTTTAATCTGTACCCATTCATTCTTGCATTTAATCCTAGTTTTGTATCCTTTTGTATTCTCATTTGCTCTTTCAAGATGCCTTAAATTTGTTTCCTTTCTGGAATGAAATTATGAATAACTTATAGATAAACATTTTTATTCATACCTGAAAGTTAGCAGGGATATTTTGAAAACAAAGTCTGCAATTGATCTCTAAAAATTTTATGGTTAGGCTGGGGATATAGCTCAGTGGCACAATCACCTTCTTGGCAAGTGTGAGCTTGTGAGTTTGAATCCCGGTACCTAATAATAATAATAATGATAATAATGTTAGACTTACTGTGTTGTTCACTGACACTGAACAAAAAAAAAAAAAAGAAAAGAAATTGCCTGCACTTCTTTGTCCAAAGCTTTTACTTATATTCCTTCATGTAATTTTCTCTCACCTATCTCATGAGTCCTTTAATTGTTCATCATCTTTCTTGCTTTTTTCTCATTTATCCTTTTCTTTCTTTCCTTCTTTTTGTTCTCCTAGTTCATCTTAGCATGTATGTTTTTCAAAGTAACACTTTAATTTTTATTAGTTATACATGCAAATAGTTCTGCCATGTTTGCAATGAAAATCAGCCTCATTCCATCACCTCTTCTGTTTCCCATCTCAATTCTGAGTCTGTAGGTGTTTGCTGCTGTATCCTACCATGATTTGTGTGCATTGCTGTCACTTTAATTTTTTCCTATTGTAGGCATTTATCTATTGACTCTGCAACCTGCGAGATGGAGATTCTGTCACTTTCACATTTTGTATTCTCCTTTTCTCAGCCAGTCATGCATTTCCGACCTTCTTTTCTCTCTATTTATATTGTATTTTCGATTAGATGAATATATGAAATTTACACAATCTATAAATGCTTTTTACCTTTAAACAGTGTGGTGTGTTATGGTTACTTTGCTTGCCTTTTTGTATTCTTATTGTTAATACTTTATAATTTTTTTTAAGTTTTCTGTGTACTTATTACTAATTCTTCCTTAATCTTTCCTTAACCATATGAATCTTATCTCTATATATTCATATCAGTTTTACCCTCTTAAATACGCAGAGATATACTGACATTTCACTGTACCATCATTATTGAGAAATTTCCATGTTAGGATAATGTTAGAATAAAGTATCCTCAATCAGATATGACACTTAAAATGTCGTAATAATGTAAAAGTTTTAATACAGTGGATTTTGTATTATATATTTGCAAAATGTTGAGAGACCCCTTTAGCTGCTACTTTTTCTAGAGAGCATTTGTTCTCTAGAAAATCCCATTTTATATTCACCAATTCTTAATCTGTAAATTGGGCAGGTAATTTTTTTAATCTATAAGTAACTGGATAAAATTATATTATATTCAGTTTTATGCCAGAGACTTGAGGGAACAAATTATTAATTTTTTGAAAGTTTTGTTCTGTATTTAGTTTGTCAAACTGTCTTGTTATTTATTCTCAGTGTGTCATAGCTACTATAGCTTTTGGAATGGGCATTAATAAATCGGACATTCGCAAAGTTATTCATTATGGTGCACCTAAAGAAATGGAATCATACTACCAGGAAATTGGTAGAGCTGGCCGTGATGGACTTCCAAGTTCTTGTCATGTATTCTGGGCTCCAGCAGACTTTAACTTAAATAGGTAAAAACATTTATTGCTTTCACCTTGCTGATTTCTCTTTTTTCCATGAAAGGTTTCGAGGCACTGTCCAAAATTATATGTATGTAATTTGTGAGGGCAATTAAAGTTCCTTGCTAAATCCAACCCCAAACAAAAAGCAGAGGTTATCTGTGAAAAATATTTGTGATAAGTGGTGCCCCAAAGGGGAGACGACCTAACCTCCTGGCTCAGTTGGTGTGTGGAACTAAATCAGGGCTATTCTTGTTACACTTCACTGCTACTGTGTATCAGTGAACAGTTTTTTTTTTTTTTTTTTTTGCTTAGAGCCTGTCAAGTTGTAATATGTCTTCAACCATAATTATTTCAGGTATTGTTTATTGTTGAGTCTTCTCATGTTATAGTAATAAGTACTTATTCTAAGATATTTCTACCAGTCCCTATATGGGTGTCTTTTACATTCATTTTCTTGGTTAATTTCATGAGAGCACCCCAGCTCTCCTCAACTATAAAAATTATTGACTATGAATAATCATGTTATAGTGTACTGACAGATTGCCATAAAAATATTGTTTAAGTGTTTAATTTCAGGGAAATCATCCTACTTAAGTACTAAACAGCTATTTCTTTTGCACGTAAGTTCTTTGATATTAGAAAGGAAGTATCAAAGGACTGGAAAGGAAAGCTTTCTCTTGCAAAAATTTAGGGGAGAATTTACCAATTTATTCTTTCATTCATAATAAAGTACAAAACCTCAGGAAAAGAGAAAAACCTTTAAATGTAAGAAATGAGCTTGCCAACGTGAGGTTATTTTAAAAAGTATACCTTCATGTTGCTGAATAAATTGAACTTTTCAGTGGGTGTATTATTTATAATGAGTACCTACCCAATACAAGTTTTGTCTTCAAGATTCATCAGTGAGTTTTGAGTGACCACTCTGTTCGAGAACCTGCTTTCATAGAACTCGCAGTAGAATGGAAATGATAGATCTTAATTAGAAAATCATACATTTGTGGATGTGTAGGATTCATTTTACTGTTCTCTTTTTGCATTTTGAAAATTTCAGTGATCAAATTTTGTTATTAAAGGCATCATGTGAATATGTTTGATGTTATGTATTAATATTGTGGAAGAAATTAAAACTGTTAAAAGAGCTATGAAGGAAAATGTACTGAATAGATTATATAATGGCATGTAATCTTTACAAAGTTGAAAAAGTCAGGTAAGGCTTTGTTGAGGATATGGTAGTTTAGGCAGTATCTGAAAGAATAATGGAGATTAGTTAGGTAAAAATATTGGCTATAAATTTTTAAATTCTTTCTAAAAGTGATCAGTAGCTTTTGCTTCTTAAAAACAGTAAAACCGTCTTCTCCTTACACAGTAAAATTCTTTTTTTTTGACATCAATGTTTATAATGAAGCTTTTTGTGAAATAATTTAATATAATTGGGATACAACACTGTACATGGTATATTAAATCTGGGATATATCAAATATAAGTTGATTCCTAACAGTATTTTATTTGTTTATTACGCTAGTTGCTGAAGACACTAACATCTTGAGTTTTATATTTGTAGATTCATCAATAACTATTTCCTGATTATCTGGAAATGCTAAGTGGTGGTTTCATTAAGATTTAACAAGAAGTAACAGTGATTAGTAATCACGTATGGTGCCAGAAAAATTCATATAATCATCATATTGTAGTGTCTGCCAGTATTGCTTCTAGGACTGCTGGAGATGCTAAATTCTGAGGACGATCCCTTACATAAAATGGCATACTATTTGTATATAATATCTAAATTATTTATAATACCTATTACAATGTAAATGCTATGTAAGTAGTTGTTTCATTTTATTGTTTAGGGAATAATGACAAGAGAAAAGTGTACATGTTCAGTGCAGATGCAAACATTCTAAGCCTTAACTGTGTTTTTGACTTGAGGTTGCTTGAATCAGTGGCTGCTGAACCTTTGGGTATGATGGGCCAACTTCATGAATTTTATGTGTAGAGAGGTTATTTTTCATATCAGTCCTAAAGGAAAGAAAGCTGTAGGGTAGTCAGGGTAGAAAATCAAGCTTTTAGGATGGATTTTTGTCATCCCTGTGATAAACTTTTTCTAGAAAAAATGAAGTTTAAAAATAAGTGAGATTATGAACTCTCAACTGAAATGGTTACTAATTCACAAAACTTATAGAATCTATTTTGTGATAAATTTCAGTGACAAACTTGTTAAATCATCATGTAATTGTTATGTAATTTTATTTCTATTTATTTTGTGATGCTTGGAGTTGAACCTAGGGCCTCTCCCGTGCGAGTCAGTTGCCCTACCACTGAGCTACACTTGGAGTCCTTGTTATATAATTTCGTATTTCTTATTGCAGAAGCTACACCACAGGCAAAATCCCGGTGCTCACAGTTCTGGTATCTTAAACAGTCAAACCTAATAGATGCAGTGATCTTTTTCAGAAAGATGCGGTGATCAAATTTGCAAAATGATCTCAATTCAGTAAACTAGCTCTAACTGATTTGTATTAATGGTATTGTTTTTAGAGTTTTTCTTTTTAAGGAATTTACAGTTTTATTTTCTCAAAAGTGGTGTGAATACTGATGAGATTATTTAAATGAAGTCACTTAAACCAGATATATGAAATCATCTAGTTCTGGGAATGTAGGTACTTGTTTTCCTTGTTAATGCTATCTCAGGAGAAGGTGGTGAACTAAACAAGAACACAGGAAATAAAGCCAAAAACAATAAACAAACAAAAAACCAAAAGACTCATATTTGCCCTTGAGCCAGGAAGAGTGAGATGAGCTAGATAGTAAACCGGGGGCCTAGAGTCAACAGTTGGAAGAAAGTGGGGTGGGGGTGCAGGTTACATGGAAGGGCATGGTAGTTGGTAGCATTCAATTTCAAGAATGTTTCTGAATAACAAATCATTCAGAATTCCTCGAGTTCCCTGAGAATTGTACGAGGATTATTTTGATCAATCAGAAGGTTGAATAGAGCCTTTTGATTAGGATCAGTGTTATCACTTAGATCTTTTAAGTACCTCATTTTTTTTTTTTTTTTTGCTGCACCGGGCGGGGATTGAACTCATGACCTTGCGCTTGCCAGGCAGGCGCTTAGACCGCTGAGCTAGATCCCCAGCCCTGTTTTTTTTTTGAGGCAGGGTCTCACTATGCGGTTCAGGCTGGCCTTGAGCTCACTTTGTAGCCCAGGCTGGTCTCGAACTCACAATGATCCACCTGTCTCAGCCTCCCGAGTGCTGGGATTAAAGACGTGAGCCACCACACCCAGCTAAGTACCTCATTTTTAAACTTTTATAACATCTGAAAAACAGTTCTATCCAAATTTTTATTTATTCTTAGAAAGGTATGCAAAAGTATTTGAAAGGTTTTCATCATCTGATATTTGATATTCACAGAATTTCTTCATAGAGAACTAGAAATGAGCAGTCAGGATGAATTATTGCAGCCCTGACTTTTTTAAAAAAATGAACAAATATGTTTTTAGTGTTATTTACAATTTTTAAAGATGTTGAGTATTATAGCAAGAAAGTAGCATCAGTTTTAAGTGTTTGAGGAAAAACTTAATTCTGATACTTTAGTGGTATCCTCAAATATCCTATAATACAAAGACAAAATTTCGAAGGACAAGAAAGACCTCTAAAGAGTTCATACGGATTAAGGCTTATGCTAGAGCAATGTGCCCCCACCCCCGTTTCTTATATAGATACTTTGAATTTTTCATAGAAAATAAATGTAATAACCTTTTACTGGAGAAAGGTCATAATTCCTATGTTAACAGAAACCTTACTAGCAGCCAAAAACATACGTGTCATGGGAGGCACAGCTGGGAAGGGGTGCAAGAGAACTTTCTGGATGTAAAAGGAATGTTGATAGAAGTGTGGGTTTTGAAAAAGCTAATTGATTAAAAAATAGCAAAATTGCTAACAGTTTTAAATAATTCTGTGATATTTTTAATTGACAGGCACCACTTTATTGAGATACATAATGAAAAGTTTCGATCACACAAATTAAAGATGGTGGCAAAAATGGAAAAATATCTTCATTCCAGCAGATGTAGGCGGCAGTATGTATTTTGCATTTTATATCAATTAATAGCATGGGTCTAAGAAAAAAGTCTTGTATCCCATTTATGAGTATTTTGAGTGACTATTATGTTACATATGTCCACTTACCAATCCAATTTTTTAACCACTTACCAGTCCAATTATTTAAATACAGGCTTACCAAAAACCACATTTTTTTGTTAATTTTTGTGTAAGATAATATAGCAGGAAATGTAAAAATAATTTTATCAAATTTATATTTTATATACAGTAATTTTTCTGTGTATGGTTTATCTTAAAACATTCAATTCACAACAATAAAATGTCTGTCCACTAAACATTATAATGAAGACATTGATGATGGATGCCCTGATTGGTGTCTCACTACCAGGTATTTTTCAATTATTTGGTCTGTCAGACCTAATCTAAATTGTAAATGACTTTTTGAACCCCCTTGTTTTGAATAAATGGCAAGTGAGTTCCATATTGTTTGGTCTAGAAGGGGCATAAATATTTTATGGTAATATTTTTTTTCCTCACTTTTTGATTGCAAGGTAGATTGTTAGATGTTGGTCTGTTTATATCTGTTTATATCCCCCATAGAATTATTATAGTCATTGAGCACTATTGGAATTTTTTTAGTTTCATTTCTTCTTTCAAGTTCTGTTATTTATGTATTATGAGTAGTTGACAATAGGAGACATCTTTTTTGTTTTTCCATTTCATAACACAGACTTTTTTCTTTGATATGCTAGCATTTTATCCTTTTTTTCCAGTTTTTTTGTTTGCAGATCTTTCGGCACTTCCTTCCTATTCAGTCTTGGTGTCCAAACATGTCCATTATGTATTGTAAAAGAATATCACTAGGTTCTGGAAAAGTATTAAAATTATATCTAATGTACTTATGAATTTTTATAGATTGTAGCACAAAACTGTAGGTTATTTTTCACAAATAAACACAGATTAGTAAAAGAAAACAATCAGAACTACTTACTAGTTTTCACTAGAAACAGCAAAGGTGAATTCATTCTAAATTAAAAAGTATGCAGAAAGCAGTTGATATAAAACAAATAGATGTACAAGTGTTTCTCATACAAACAAGAATCGATTGGTTGACATCAAGTCAAGAAGAGGCTGGGGTGAAGTAATGCAAGTCCTGAAAGAAAACTTCCAACCCAGACTGATGTACCCTGCAAAACTTTCTTTCAAAATTAATGCAGAAACAAGATACTTCCATGACAAAGAACAACTCAAGGAATTCATGACCACGAAACCAACCCTACAAAGATTATTAAAGGACATTTTAGAGAGAGAAAAAAAAGACCATGGTCTCAGGAACAATGTCAGAGGGGGACCATCAAGTGGGGCCAGTCGATTGAATGGAGAGGAAAAATAGGGAGCCAATGGCAGGAAAATAGGATGGCAGAGACAATACAGTGCAAGAGGGCCTCAAGGCACTAATAGAAAGAAACAGAGGCATAGTGGATCAGGAGACAGGATCTATCAATATGCTCTATGCAAGAAACATATTTAGCTAGAAAGAAAATTCATAGTCTGAAAGTCAAAGGAGAGAGAACAATGCCCTATGTGACAGAGAGCCAGAAAAAAAAAATAGGGGTAGCCTGCCCATTAATTGCAGAATGGATAAGAAAGACATGGTATTTCATGGGGTGGAAACCTACTCAGCTATAAAGGAAGATAACCTCAAGGCTTTTGTGGGTAGATAGAGGCAACTGGTAATAGTGCTCATGGATGTAATGGTTCAGAGTCACAAGGGTGAATTTTATGTTGTCTCCATAGCATAACAAACTAAAGGTGTTAGTGGGATCCAAAATGCACAATACATGTTGGGAAAGTCAAAGGGGAGGAATTATCTAAAAAGGGAAAGAAATGACCACTATTAATCTATTATCATGATTTGAAATTCAGATTGTATTCATAGTTCTGATTAGTTTCATTTTATTCTGATTTGTTTGATTTTATTCTACTTGATGGCATGGACAGCTATTTTAAAGATAAAATATATAATTGCAGCCATCGAGGATGTCCAATTATCTTGTTTAGAAACCCTGCATGGCTTTCATTGTTTGTTTTGATTAATTTTACTCTATTCTGTGTGGTTTGATTGTAATATGTCTGAAGGTGTAGGCAACTATTCTGAAGATAACAAATATTATGGTAGCCAATGCTGTTTTGCTAATATCTTGAAATTCTGTACTGCTTACATTGTTCTGCTTTTTTTTGATTTGTTATGTTTTGCTTTGTTTTGTTTCTACTGTTTTAGTTTGTTGTATTTTGTTTGATTTTACTTATCCCTGATTTTTAGCAATGAATTTAGCATATGCATATGTTTTTTCTTTTATTTAATTTAAAATTTTCTCTTGGATAGGATCATCTTGTCTCATTTTGAAGACAAAAAACTACAAAAGGCCTCCTTGGGTATTATGGGAACTGAAAAATGCTGTGATAATTGCAAGTCCAGGTAAAAATTTCTTTCTGATGGACATTCTAAAAGTCTTTTGCTTCTCTTCTTTTTTCAGATATGTTTAATTGAATTTTTGTTGACATATTTTTTTAAACAAAATTATGAATTTATTTAAATTTAAAAAGTGAACAATTTATTTTACTTTTTACAATAGACAATAAAATGGTGGACCTAAATCCAAAGATATCAATAATTACATTAACTATAAATGGTCCAAAAATATCATTTAAAGGCATAAATCATAAAAATTGACTTTTAAAGGTGACTGTATCTTATATGCTCTCTATAAGAAATTCACTGCAAGTATAAGTATGTAGTTTAAAAATTGCTGTTTTAATTTTGGCAATAGAGAGCCAAAGAGTGTTACCAGGGATAAAGAATGACATTGCATAATGTTAAAGAGTCAATTTGGCAACTTATCAGTCAGGGTTGTCCAACAAAGCGTGACCAGTGATTGTGTGTGCGTGTGTGTGTGTGGGTGTGGGTGTGGGTGTATCTTTGTAGAGGGAGAAGGAGGAACAGTTTGATAGAATTGATTTTGAGGAACTGACTTAGACAGTTGTGGAAGTTGGTAATCTTAAATTTTGTAGGGTTGGTAGCCTGTAAACTCAGGCAGGAGTTTATGTTACAGTCTTAAGGCTGAGTTCCATCTCCAGCTAACCTCAGTTTTTGTTTTCAAGGCTTTCAACTGAATGGATGAGCCTTGAAAAATTACCCACATTATTGAGGGTAATCTTCTTTATGTGAAGTCAGATGATTCCAGAGAGGAATCTCATCTATAAAATACTTCTGCAGCAACACTTAGTGTCCGATCAAACAACTGAGTGCCAATGCCTAACCAAATTTATGCATAAATTTAACCATCACAATCAAAAAGATGTAATCTTAATTGCATATACACTTAACAAAGTAACTTACAGAGCCAAAAGGAGAAATGGAGAAGTCCACAGTTACACTTCATGACTTCAGCACCTTCTCTTAGTTAACCAATATAATTAGTAGACAAAAAACCAAAGGGGAAGTGAAAAGAACTGTTCAACAAACTGCATCTTATTAATTTTTATAGAAGCATCCATGCAACAGCAGCAGAATACACATTCTTTTTTAAGGGCATGTGGAACATTTGTGAAATGTAAATCTCTAGAATAAAAACAAACTTAAAAATTGAAAGGTATTCTATTTGGGTAAAGTTTTTTTTTTTTTTAATATTATGAAAATAAGCTAGAAAGCAGTAACAGGAAGACAAAAGGGAAATCTCCGAACCATTGCAAATTAAATAACACACTTCAAAACAATCTGTGAATCTAAGAGGAAATCACAGAGTAAATCAGAAAATATTTTGACCTGTATGAGATAAACACAAAATGTGTAGGATACTGGGAAGAAAATTCAGAGCATTAAATACTTACATTGTAAAAGAAGGTAACTTTCAAATCAGTCATTAAACTTCCACCTTAATCCTTTCCCATTGAACTATATTCTTTGCAGTAGCTTGTAGTTTCTGTATCCCTCTATGTACCTCAAATCATGACTTTCTCCACCTAGTTTTGTCTGTGGGTTTATGAGGTACCCCCACCCTCCTTGAGTTCCCTCTGTCTGTACACCCCAGGCTGTGCCAGAGTATATCCATGATCATGTTGCTAACCAGGGAAAGCAAGCACATTATTGAGCTCTGTGCTGCATGTAGGTAACATGGTAGAAAGGTTGAGTAGTCTGTTGGACTTAATGCCAGCACTTTGAAACCCAGACCCCTCCAATAGCCACTTATGACTGTTTTCTCAAGTTGGAAGGCCAGACCCCTGTCCTTTTCTGGCCTGAGCTTTAACTTCTTGGAGTTTATGTCCAGCTTGCTCACTTTCTGTGACTGTCTCTTGTGGCCATTTTCCACCCAGCCACTGTTGTAGGGTGACCCCAGAAACCCAAAAATGCAATTATTCTGTAGTTCTTCTGTTGCTCAGTCTTAAAACAATTAACCCCCCTTCTAAAATGGCTCCTGATAAAGCACAAATACAGTGGGCGCTACACTGGATCTCTTCTCCAGCTTGAGCCTGCCTTGCAAAAGCAGTTCACTTTTAGAGTAAAACCCCACGCTGGTTTTGCACTGTGCAATGACCATGGGCTTTTCTTGGAGCTAGTGCTGCTGGCTCAATCCATTGTTTCTCCCTGGAGCTGGCGATCCTCTTGGCGCTTACCTTGTATTAGCAGAGACAGGTGCCCTTTACCTAGGTGCTAGGTGAGCTTTCCTGACTGCTTTGTCCTTTTCTCTGCATTGTGCTCAGTTTTTCTAGCTTCTCTGTCATTTCCCAGTTTTCCTGTCCGTTCCTTCCCAATTCTTAGAGAACTACTTTTTTTATTTTTTCTTTACTAAGTTGTTGTTTTCCAGTTACCTCATTTCCAGGTCCTGGCCGGTCTGTATTTTTTTGCTGATGTTACTCTGCTATGTTTAATCCTGTTGTATGTCCTGGTTTTGGTGAAGGTTAGATATATCTGCATATGAGCCTATGCATGTGTTAAAATTTGTAGAACTTTACACAAAAACAGTGAATTTAACTGTACATTTATTGAAAAATAAATGACATCTACTTGGGTTAGCCGTACATCTGGGTATAGTAGCTGTATTACTGTAACACATAAGGAATGTTATTAGGGCTGGAGACATTTCTATGTAAGGGCAAATGGTTTTTTACCAAGAAGACACAATTGTTTTATGCACTAAAACAAAGCAGAACAAAAACCTTACAGACTGACATGAACTGGAAGAACTCAACAACCACTACCATCATGGGAGAGTTTGATATAATTTTTAATTATTGGTAAGCTAAGCAGTCAGAAAATTAGTAGGTTATAGAAAATTTGATCAGTATATTAACAAATTTTATTTGTGAGATACTTGGTAGAACTTTCTACCAAACAGTTGGAGCAAAATATCCCAATTTTTTAGTTCATAACCCACATGGCAAATGGTGATTATTTGTATAGCATACTGAGATAATGGTCAAAGTCTAGGTTCTGTCTAGAGTCCTAAGGTCTGGAGTAATTAACTTTTTGGTACACCTAGGATATATTTGCAACACCCTGATTAGGAAACACTGAATGAGAGCCTGCGCTTCTCAAACATACATGGAGAGTTTATGAATATTGATTATGTATTAGAGCAGAGGTTGCAAACTGTAGGTCAGATTTCAATTTTCTTGGAACACAACCATGCCTTTTTGTTTATTGTGGCTGCTTGAATTAAATAGTTACTGCAGATTCTGTTATGATCCACTAAGCCTAAAGTATTTACTGTCTGACTCTATGCAAAAAGTTTTCTGACTCCTGTACTAGACTATAGCTTGTTTCAAAAAATTCCAGTGAGTTGTTATCCAACTCACCACATTCTCTGACCATGGTGTGGTTGATTTAGAAATAAGTAAGCACCTAAAGTAATTCTTCAACATCTGAAAATTAAAAATGAAACACTTTAAAGTAACTTAAAAGTCAAACTGGAAGTTTAAAAACCTTTTAGAATATTGTGATAATTGCAATAATATATATTAAAACTGGTAAAATAGTACTTTATAGGCATCTGGTAGCTATAAAGTTCCCTGTTTGAAGAGAATATTTATCAACTAAGAATTCTACTAAACAAGTTACAATAGGTGAATAAAACTGAACATATTGGTTTTTTTTTTCCCTCCAAACATTATTTTATCAGTCGGGTGTGGTGGCTCACGCCTGTAATCCCAGCACTCAGGAGACTGAGACAGGAGACCAGCCTGGGCTACAAAGTGAGCTCAAGGCCAGCCTGAACGGCATAGTGAGACCCTCCCTGTCTCAAAAAGACAAGGACTGGAGATTGGGTTCAGTGGCCTAAGTGCCTGCCTGGCAAGTGTGAGGTCATGAGTTCAATTGTTGGTGCCGCAAAAAAAACCAAAACCATTATTTTATCTGGAATTTTAAAATATTTTTAACCATTTCAAAGATAATTTATTTGAAGGAAAGCAATTGGATTAGGTATTTTAACTATTTATTTGATTTTCTCTAACAATTGTTTGTTTTCAACATAAATAATTCTCATTTGTATTAATGATAATTTCAAATCTACCTGAAGAATGACTTAGAAATTTAACTTCTAAATGTTCTTAAATGAAAGATTTACAATCTTTGTGTCGTATTTCATAGTCATTAAGATCTGAAGCAACAATTTGCTGCATAGGGAATTTACTTTTTTAAGTTTAAAACTTTTTTTTTTGCAATACCTCCTCCACTTTTTTTTTTTCAACAGAACCTAACACAAAGGTGTAATAGTTGTGTAACTGACCAAGTGCTGCTGTTCTAGCTGTGATCCTGCACCTCTGTTTTCTTGAACCTGGCTTCTAGAGCATGAGAAGAGAATTATTAGCATAACATTCTGTAATGATAAAGATTTTTTTCATGGTTTAGATGTTTCACATACTATTGGCTGTAATGAACTTTGTAGTTTCTAAAGCAATTGGTACCCCTTAGCTAATTGAGCATTTGGCACTTTTGAGATAATTGTTACACTGAATCTTTTAATTCTAAAGGTACATACCTTGTCTATGATTTCTTAATATAGTATCTCTTTTATAGATTGAATCATTGCCATTCCATTAGTGATTCAGATGATACATCACAAGACTTTGGTCCACAAGCATTCCTTCTATTATCGGCTGTGGACATCTTACAGGGAAAGTTTGGAATTGGGATTCCAATTTTATTTCTCCGAGGATCTGTAAGTATAACTGTGAATGGCCTTCATGCTTTTTTTTTTACACCTAGTATACTTTCTTCAGTGTTAGGAATATAGCTTTGTCTGCAAATGAGTTATTGGAAACTCAGAGAGTCATATTAAATTCCAGTTAAACACACTATTCATTACTTTTGACAAAACTTGTGTGTATCACTTCTCCTGCTGTTTTGCTGTTCCAAGCTAAGCTCTGAATCTCAGTCTGGAAACATTATGTTGGCTTATCACATTGCATGTGGGTAAATCCTTAGACCGGTTTTTCTTATGATAATTAAAGAAAGTTAACTTTCATTGTATCAAGGGACTAGTAGAATAAAATTGTATATTTTGGCACCTAGGAAACTATTAAATTGTTTAAGGAAAACATTAGTTTAAGGAATTATTTTATAAGTGGTTAAGTTCAACAACAATATTGACAGGATCTTTTTTCTTTCTCCTTATTTCTTACTAGAACTATTTAAAATTTTAAGGAAGTTTTTTTTTCCCCCTTTACCAATGGTTACTTTAACTGCCTTTTTTTTTTGAAAGATTAATGTTCTAGCATTATGATAACAAACTACAGAAACAAATATGACACACTTAAACAGCTTTTTTTTTGAGTCTTTGTGTATATGATTGTATTATTGATTTAGAAGTCTATAAAGTAAAGCTAACTGATTCACCAAACCACACATGGATGAAAAGATACTTTGTAAGCATGTATGTTTGTTAATAATATTTCAAAAATAATTCAAGGTTATTATTTTGTATGTAGAATTTAAAAAATCATTTAGGTAGACACTTATTTGTTAAATTCTGCAATGCCCCATGTTAGTATATTTTGAATATTTTGTTTAGAAAGCAACATTAAATTAACTGAGAAATATTTTCAATGAAATATGTTGAAAACATGTTAACTTTTCAGGTACTGCTTTTTTTCTTTTTTGTTTTTTTTGTACTAGGAATTGAATGTAGGACCTTCAAACTTAGCTGCATCCCCAACCCTATTTTTACTTTTTATTTTTGAGACACCAGTATGTTTATATTCTGAATTGAGTTTAAAATTTTGTTTTTCAACTACCAGTTTGATTGGAAATTCAATAGTAGACTTGTTGCTTAAAGAACTTTGTCTTATTTACTATGAATGATATTATGTATTATAAAAAAAGAATTTAGATTGCAAGGGACAGCTTAAATATAGTTGAGATCTGTAAAAATTTCTTCTTTGTCACCCTCAAAGCCTGTGTATCCCAGTTGAACATTTAGTTTGTAAAAATTATTCTTGTTTTAATTTGATATAATCTAGCCATATCCAGTATCAACAAATAAGTATAAGTGGGCTCCTGGAAAAACTTGAACTGGTCACAAGAGGGATCAGATTTCACCTATTATTTGAAAACCAAGTCAGACTTCTTAATACTGAGTCTTCTGGGAGGCCTCAAATTAAGAAGTTTATCCTTTGTGAAATTTTATACTACCCTTGCTAGATAAAAGTGCAAAACTTTTTAAAAAGTACCACTTAATGAAAATTTGTGGATACTAACTGCAGTGAAAATGAGACATATCCCCTCCCCCTTCAGTGATCATGGTATCTGTTGGGATATTGTTTTAAAAAGTATGATTGTAATTCCTTTGCGAATTATCAAATGTTCCCCTTAACTAATTTAAGACAAACTAATATCTTTATAGATAATTTTGATTCATAAAATATGTCTTAAACTCTTAGAGTTTTTAAAGAAAGAAATAATATATAAATATATAACATATAGTTTCAGTAATACATGATTCTACTCTTACAGAGAGCATTTAGAAAAATAGTAGACAATTATATAGCTTATTCATAAGTTTGTGAGTGGAGTTTAAAATTTTGTTTCAAAGCACATGCATGCTTAGTTATCAAACTGTAAAACTGTCACCTAAAGAGTTTCGTTTAAATTGTGTAATTAGCTCACCATGTAAAAATCTTTAAACACCTTGTGTGAATATGTGGTAAGATACACAATAGCCTTAACTTTTTAAATTAGAAAACAGAAACATGCTCATTAATTTGCATACTGGATAAATTAAGTGCAACATCTTTTCTCATCACATTTAGCCAAGTGCTAAGCCTTATCACAGGCCTGGTATCGCGTAACACTTTTTAATTAAAAATTGTATTCAATTAATTAATTTTAATTTTATGTATGTATGTAGGATCTCACTAAGATGCCCAGGCCAGCCTTGAACTTGATTGTCCTGCCTCAGCTTATTACACAGCTGGCATTACAGGCCACATCAGCATGCTTGGCTCAGATAACACTTTCAATGAAAGATTTTTGGACCTAGAAAAAGCTATTGAAATTCTTGATAGTTTTAATCTCTCTCTATAATTTTCAAAGAGTCTAACAGAGGAAGTCTTTCCATTTAATTTTCTGAACAAGTTATTTCATCTGATTGAAAGATTTTTCTAAAGATAATTATTGTTACTTTATCCTCTGATTTCATTTTGCATATAGAATGAATAGCTCCAAGTGACTTTCTGAAGCCCTAAAGTGGCACCTGTGCCTTATTTTGCCTGTAGGAGCTGGGAAAGAGAGAGAGAAGAAAAGAATATTTGACAAAAACTACAGGATTGTTTTATACTTTAAATCTTAGATATTTAAAACTTCTTGAAATGTAGTTTTTTAAACAGAAGTTTTATCACTTTCTTAATAAAGGTCCCGCTTCACAATTTTGTCTAAGTCTGGTTTTTAAATTACAGCCCACATACTGCCCACCTTATTATTATTGCCTTTTAATTATTAGGTTAATTTTGCATGATAGCATGACCTGTAGTCCTTTTTAATAGACATTTCCAACTAATTAAAGAAAATTAATTAAGGGATTGCAGCTATTTTCAGGCTGGAGAAGTAGACTGCAAGGTGATACTAGGTACAGTTCAGCAGGATGTGCAGACTACATAGCAGGGACTGCATTGATTGCAGCTAAATGTCCATGTGTATTGAGTTGAAGTTTGTAAGTTTTTCCACTAGTTGTTAAATATCTATTTTTGTGTAAGGTATTATACTGTTGTATTTTGGTGGTGATCCAGAGCTGAATTAAATGAGACTTACCTAGTATAGAAGGTGTTAGGAAGAAAAAACAGTATAATATAGAAGGGATAAATGACTTATGAAGAGAACTGAAGCATTGTTGAAGTTCTGAAGAGAGTGTGTGTAGAGGAATTAGAAAAATTCTTGTGAAAGTATCACTGTTGCTTTTTATTTTGTTGGGGACATAGTAGATTTTAACAAGATACACTTGATTTGGACATTTAGCGATGGAATGAGAGTAGAGGTAGAAGAAAATGTCATTCATAGTGAAAAGACTTACTACAAAAAGCAATTGTGACTTTTAAGGAAATTAATTGGAGAAGTGGCAAGTTTTTTCTCCCCTCTAGAAACAGTATTGTCTACATAGTGATTACCATGGAAACAAGGCAATATTAATTTGTTCACGTAGTACACAGTATTCACAATGAATATTGATCATAAAAGGAAAAGAACAGTCATTCCCTACTAATTAGAAAGCCTCATTGTTTCATACTAGTAAATGTGCATATTCACTTCAGGTTGCTTTCTGCTGAGGAAAGGATAAGTTATAATTTTAGAAAGCTAGTAAGTGGTAGTTTGGCAACTCAGTATCTTGGGTTTTATTAGTTTGCAAGCAGTAGAATCTCCTGCTCTTGTTACAAAGGTAAATAAGCTCTTAGCAGTGCATAGAACCATAAGCAAGGGAAACTGACCAGATGCTGTCAGGTTAAGAAATTCAGGTTTAGTTAAGGTTTCAGTGTTAACTAATAAAATGAAATTACTGAGTCAGGCTTTGACCTAGTTTTTTAAAAAATAGTAATGTATATTAATAAAAAGTCTAAATAGCAAGGATTAATTATTCCAGTCACATATCCAACCCTGTATATTGGGAAAAGCAATTTGAATTATATATCAGATTTTCCGCCATTATTTAAAACAAAAAGAACATAACATTCATTATGTGTGATTTGAGTGTTCGGAACAAGTGGAATGGGTATAGAGTTTTTCTAAGTTTTTAAAACTGGGAATAATAGTATATTACCAGCAGTTGGGAGGCTGAGGCAGGAGGAGGATCACTATGAGTTCAAGGACAACCTGGGCTTCATAGTGAGTTCAAGGCCAGCCTGAATTATATAGTGAAACCCTTATCGTTTTTGTTTTTGTTTTGGTACCAGGAATTGAACTCAGGACTTTGTGCTTATGCCACTGAGCTATATCCCTGGCCCTTGAAGCCCTATCTAAAAATATAAATATATATATATATATATATAGAGAGAGAGAGAGAGAGAGAGGAGAAAGAGGAGAAAGAAAGTTTTTAAAACTGAAATTTATTGTTAAATCCAAAGAATTGATAGATGGGTTTGTGTTATACTTAGCCTTTTTTTAAAATTAATTAATAATTAATTAATTTTATCTTTTTGAGACAGGTTCTCACTATGCAGTTCAGGCTGGCCTTGGGTCTACGTTAGAGCTCAGGCTGGTTTCGAACTTGCAACGATCCTTCTGCCTCAGCTTCCAGAGTGCTAGGATTACAGGAGTGTGTCACTATACCTGGCTTCTATACTTAACCTTTTTAGTTGAATTAAGTGTTTTTAGATATGATTTTATTCCTAATTTCAGAGTTCTCAGCGTCTTCCAGATAAGTATCGTAGACACAACCTTTTTGGTGCTGGCAAGGATCAAACAGAGAGTTGGTGGAAGGCCTTTTCCCGTCACCTCATGACTGAAGGATTTTTAGCAGATGTTCCTGGTAGTAGCAAATTTGTAAAGATGTGCACCCTTACAGTAAAGGTAAACAGGATAAAAATCTATGTATTTGACATAATTTTTCTTACTGAGTATTAAGATGCTTCTTGCCTTTCTTAGGGTAGGAATTGGCTTGGTAAAGCCAGTACAGAATCTCCTCAGAGACTTATACTTGAAGCCAGTGAAGAATTGTGTCCAAAGAAGTTCCTTCTGCCAAGGTTCCTTTATCAGTGTCTTCTTTCCTTCCCATTTATGGTGGTTTTTTTTGTTGTTGTTGTTTAAAGATTCAAATTATAGTATTTTATAGGTACCACACAAGTAAAATCTGTTGCCTGCTTATTTTTTGCATACTCATTTTAGTCAGTTTGGAGGAAAGGTGCTGTGAAAAAGATAAATCACAGAACACTTTCTTGGTTGAATGCTGAAGGACTCATATACTGAGTTTCTTTCTTTTGTATGGGAGGTGGAAAGGGAAGATGCTGTTGGCTATTTTTTAGTACCTTACATGTTATTGATCATTTGTTAGTGTTTTTTTTCTTTTAAAAATTGTCAGTTCTAAAAAGGTAAAATAATCTCATTTATTTTCTGAGAGGGGGGATATGATGATTCATGAGTTAGATAACTGCATTTTAACACCAGAAATAATTTAATTTTTCTGTTTTTCAGTTTTTCTACTGTATCTTCAGGCATTGAACATCACCCCTCTAATCAAATTCCAATTGAATTAACTGCTGAGGTTTGTGTTCAAGAGGTGGTTCTTAATTCTTCATTGATGCAACTCTTGTTTAAAAATTTTATATTTTAAATCCCCTCCACTTTAAGGGAATAATAGCACATATAATAAATCATAAGTCAGAGAATGATATGAACAAGGGAGAATATGTTTTACATAATTTCTGGAGCTAACAAAAATTGATAGTTTTTGAGAAAGTAACTTAACTTTGATTCTTTTAAGCCTTCTTTGTAACTCATTTGTCTAGGAGTTTTCATGCATTATGAAACTCATAGTTGACAGAAAAATCAGCCTTATTCCTGAATATTCTCACTGGAGCCACACATGTATG
>RJWT010003632.1:0-35824 GCA_004365215.1 Cuniculus paca | reverse complement strand
AATCTATTATCATGATTTGAAATTTAGATTGTATTCATTGTTCTGATTAGTTTCATTTTATTCTGATTTGTTTGATTTTATTATACTTGATGGCATGGACAGTTATTTTAAAGATAACAAAATATATAATTGCAGCCATCGAGGATGTCCAATTAGCTTGTTTAGAAACCCTGTATGGCTTTCATTGTTTGTTTTGATTTTACTCTATTCTGTACGGTTTGATTGTAATATGTCTGAAGGTGTAGGCAACTATTCTGAAGATAACAACTATTATGGTAGCCAAGGCTGTTTTGCTAATATCTTGAAATTCTGTATTGCTTACATTCTTTAGCTTTGTTTGTTTTGTTTTGTTATATTTTGTTTTGTTTCTACTGTTTTAGTTTGTTGTATTTTGTTTGATTTTACTTATCCCTGATGGTATGGGCAGGTATACTGTGGATAACAAGAGGTATTATCATAGCCTTACTGGTTGCTTTTTACCCTGTTTAAAAGTCATGTACCATGTTCATTGCCTTGTTTTGATTGACTTTACTCTGTTTTGTTTTGTTTGATTGTATTCTTTTCAAAATAAAAAAAATTAAGTCATTATATGCATTATGTGGCTATATGGTGTGTTTCATTAGGTTTTTCACGAAGTCCTATAAGGTATGAATTTCTATTACACACACACACACACACACACACACACAGAGAGAGAGACAGAATCATCTCATTCTCTGCAGCAGACTGGTGTCAGAACTTCCAAAATACCAAAGTTCAAGAATCTTTGCATGCTGTTTGCATGTAACTTTCACACATTCTTCCATATACTTTAAACCATTTTGAGTACATTTAGTACCTAGAGCAATATAAATACTTTGTAAATAGGTGCTAAAGTGTATTTTCCAGGGAATAAAGAAAAAATATAATCAGTGCAGACACAACTTTTTTTAAGTATTTTCAGTGCAGACACAAGTTTTTTTTTTTTTTTTTTTTTTTTTTTGTGGTACCAGGGATTGAACTCACGACCTTGGCACTTGGCAGGCAGGCGCTTAGGCCACTGAACTAGATCCCAGGCCATCAGACACAACTTTTTTCAAGTATTTTCAGGTTACAGTATTTAAAATGAGTGTTTTTCAGATTTACTTATGATAATTCATCTTTCTAAAGTGATAATTGTCGTCTAACTATCTTATAAAGACTACTGAGGAGTAAATAAAGTAGTGTTTTCAAGCAAAAATGACTCATTGTATAAGTTTTTTTGTTTCTTGTCATTATACATTAACTACCAAAATCAGCACCAAGTTCATCATAGGCACTAATTTTGGAATATTCCTATTTAAGTATTTAAAATTTGTCTTTTCTCTGAGCCCCTGAGGATAATCTTGCAGCAAGTATAACAATTTTTAGTACCAGAATAGGATAATATTGTCACTTTTGCTTAACCTGAGTCTGACAGTTATTGGTAAGCAATGGAATCTAGAGACCATGTCCTCAGAGATAACATCAATAACAGCAGAGAAAAATATGTAGCAAACTGCTGATTTTTAATGTGTTAGCCCTCTCAAAAGAATCAAGACGTATGCCACCTTCTCAGTGACAGTTACCCTTAACTAATGGAAATTATCAGAGTCTCTCTCAGAAGGAATCAGGCATTAGCTTTGAATCTCTATTCTACAGGCATTCATTATAGACGGAAATGTCCTGGAAAAGAGATACATAATCTCAGATTCAGGATTTTTGGATTTTACCCATCCTGAAAATTTAAATGGAACAGTAAACATGAGGTCCCTAATAGTTTGACTGACATAATTGATATACAACTCCAGAATATATTCTCACAGGGACTTGCCCAGAAAAACTCAACATTTTCAATAAGAGGAATGATAGCTCAATTTTACTCTGTGTTAATAAGAAGGCATCCAACATGATATGTATCCTCTGACAGCCATAGTTTAGAAGGGATTTTGGAATTAATATTTCCAGAGAAACAGTCAGAAGGATAAAGGAGACACCATATATTTAAATGCTCCAAGCAGAAATAGTGTTGTTTAGATTTGAATGAGATGTGAGGTAGGCACATGCTAGATTTCATATATAAATTTTTAAAAATAGTTATTTCACATTTACTAGTCCTTTAATTTGTCCAAGAAGATGAAATGAATTATTGGAAGTTAAAAAATTAGTTCCTGGGCTGGGGATATAACTCAGCAGCACTGCGCCTGCCTGGCAAGCATGAAGTCATAAGTTCCATTTCCAGTACCAAAAATTAAATAAATAAATAAATAAAATCAATTCTCAAGGTCTTCACGTGTTATCAAAAGTAAAATATAATCCTATGAAAGGTTACTTTCCATCATGCAAACATTTCAAGTGAGTGTTCAGTAAAATATTTCTAAAATTGGTTTATATGTGTGCCTACAAGGTATATGCCACGGAAGAACAGATCAGATTTTCCTTAAAATACCAGGTGTGATCAACAAATATGACGGATGTTTAAATGTTTAAAAAATTATTATAGTGAAAGATGCTTTACCATCATTTCCCTTAATATATTTCCCCCACACTGTCAGCTGCCTCGATGTCCTGAATCAGCTCAAAACCTTTAGTTTTCATAGTAATTCCGATTTTGAGGAAGAGCTAGATTCAGTGAATAAGATGGATGTGAACATATGATTATGTTTTTAGGAGGCTGTCTTTCTGTTGGAGGGTACCAGAATTCACCGCATTTTTTATCACACCTCCTCAAAAGATTCACAAAAGAGGACTTTCAAAACTGTTACAGAAAATGTCAAGAATGATGGGATAATTGTGTGCAAATCAAGGGAGAGTATTTTTGAGCAGGAGTAGTGACAATGTGTCATTCACTATAAATGTTTTCAAAAATTTACTTATGTTTGGATCAAATTTCATATAATTATCTGTTATTGAATACTACTGAAAACACTAGATTAAATTAAGCTAACTCTTTTTATTTCAGCATTTAGCTGAGGACTTCCCACTTGTACATACCCAAGTAATAAATGGAAAGAAAGATATGGATGAAAACTAATGGATCTGATGTCCCAAGATATTATTTTTCCAGTTCACTAGCTTTACTCAAAACTATTTAAAAATCATTGCTTTATAATATTAATATTTAAAAATATAAATAATATAAGGAAATAACCATGTCAGAATTTATTTATTTTTATTAGTGCATGTTTACTATGCATAATGATTACATTCTTTGTGGATATAATGCATCTTAACTTTTTATGTGCCCTTCTCCTCTTCTTCCATCTCTTGGTCCTCTTCTCATTAACAAAAGATCTATCCTATCTTCCTGTTTCCCAATACCCATCTTTCATTTTATTCTTTAATTTATTAGTGAAATAAGTCAGACATTAGTGAAAAGGCTTAAAGATCATATGGTTTGTCTCATGTTGGTAAAGCAACATGAATGTTCAATGCAATATGAGTGTACAAGGTTATTTTGGAATCCCAATTTATGTAATGATAGCAAAACATATAAAGGTATTTATTCAGCCAGTAATGTACAACACACGTACGATAATCATGTGGGAGTTAATATGGGGAATTTTGGGACAACCCATTCATCTAACTGAAAGTTGTAATGATTTTTTCCTAACTTCTGTGGGTCAGTGGACCTGTGCCAGCCCATAATCTGCCTTGAGAGATATTCTTCACCTTTGGTGTATTGTGCTCTGAGTAACAGAGAGCTGCTCTCTGCAGACTCTTAAATTAGGCAAGTTATGACTGGGTTCTAACAACAGTAGATGGTAAGGACTGGAGGAATAGGAAATCCCAAGAGTAGCGTTGTTCTTTCTTGCCTCAGGCTGGATCTGTGTAACTAGAGACTTATTTAAGGAGTTTCCTCTTTCTTCATACTAGTGTTCTAGCCCTTGAGGTCTGGTTATTCTGCCCTTCACTTGGTTTCTCCTGCAGAAGGTTGTAGAGGAGTTTTGGTTTTAATAATCTACTGTTTGTATCAGTCTTCTGTTCAATTTTAGGCAATTTCATCAGTAATATAACAAATTCCCAGTATTTTATTTCCACAACATTTATTTTTAATAGTTTGTTTCCCTTATTGGATGCTGATTTATGTGAGGGTCTTCTACATTACATTGGCATACCTTTTAAATGTTAATGCATCATTACTGTCTCAGAATTCCAGAGATGAAAAGAACTATAGTGATCGCTTAGCCAAACAAACTCTAATATGTAGTGAAAATGGAAGAATCAAATGGTTCAGGATGTGAATCTCTCACTTCCACACTGCAAATATGCCCTGTTTCCATGTCAGAACAAAGTGTTCCACAGTGTATTCGCTTTCCCTAATATTACAGAAAAGGCCAAGATAAGCATTGATTTTTTAGTCCAATTCACTTTTCACTACATCTTCTCAGATTCAGCAAATCTGTATTGAACAGATCCTATTTATATTCTTTTCCCAAGCTTGGTAGGGGATTTTAACTATATTGTTTTGGTTTATCTTTCTATCAATCCTTCAAACATGGGAGTTTATAAAGAAATTGAGGTTTAGAAAGGTGAAGTGGCTTGCCTACACATACACTGTAAATAATCACCCCAAATCAGACCTAAACCCCAAATTAAGCTCTTCTTACACCACAATCCTGATTCTCTTGATGATTAAGTCCTTATCTGATCTTAAAGTTACAAGTAGAGTTTTAGAGAGTAATGAGTTTAATTGTGTAGATGTCAAATAAAAAACAAGCAAATATACCTTTTAGCATGACTTTAATCAATCTGATGCCTCATCTAAACCTGATGTAATGACTTTCACCAACTCTGTTTCTTTATAAACAATATCTTATAAAATATTCCATTCCCTAGGAATGGAATGAATATTAGCATCTGTAAACTTACTTCTTGCCTGCCACTTAGAAAATGCCTTTCTGAAACTATTTTATCACAGTTTCTCAATTGATATTAATATTATAATCCTAATTGTCATCCTCCTCAAAATAATTCAATACACAAACTTTGTCTGATGATCAAGAGACAAAAATCTTTAGCAGACTCACATATGGGAGGGAAAAAACAATTAAAGATTATCTCATAACCAGGACTGCCAATATGAGATGAGGTGCATAACTAATCAGCCGAAAATATACAACAGGTGAAGTGATGAAAATGTGATTGTGAGAAATGTAACGACAATCTGATGTGCATAATTCATTTTTCCCATGGAACCCCTGCCCATCTGCTGTGGCTCAATTGAATATCAGAAGATGGAAAGAGGCCATCATTCATTAACTTGCCAAACTCCTCCAGGGCCCAACTTTGCCTTCATTTTGTTTTTGTTCTTGCTCCAAAGACTTGGAAACCACTAATATTACTCTACTGGTTTTTGAGCTTTCCAGGCTAGGATCTAATCAGCTTCTCTTCTAAAGGGAGCAGAGGTGTGGAGTGCTTTATATACAAGGCAAGAAGAGTCTAGCATCTGTTAATGCTCCAAAAAACTGCCTTCTCCTCTGCTGTGATGGATTAAAACCATGAAAACAAAGGCCTTAATACTAATGTCCTGGAAAACAATCCTCTCATGCTCTATTTTTCCTATAACTCCCTAGGCTCATGGAGGTTCTCAACTCTAAACACTTGCAGTCTGATTTTCTAGCCAATGCCTGCAAGAATTTCTGAACTTTAAGGATCACATGAAATGAGTAGCTGAATTTAAACTAGTGCTGTCTAATATATGAGTAAATATTTGCCAAATACTTATCAAATGGTACTTTGTATTGAGGTCTGCTTGATTAATTATCCATTTGTATTTTAGGAGTAGTATTGTCTCTAATTTAGTCACATATTCATCGTACACTTATACAATGCATGCTTTCTGTACCAAACTCTGGAATAGGTGTTAGAGATTTAGCAACTACTAAAATTCAGGCCTTTTCTGTAATGTGTTCAAGTCCTGATAATTGTTTATTATGAACATATAACATATAATGATAAGAATACGCATTATCTTCTGCTGAGATGTCCTTCTCTCCAGATCTTCAATCTTGTCATCGTTCCCCAATGCTGTCTAGATTGCAAATTCCCTACAAAGAGTAACAGTGTCTGATATCACTCATCATCTATTTGTCACATAGTGGAACTCAAACATTGTAATGTATTCATTGGAAAATCATATTTTTCTCTATTACCATTCTAATCAATCTAATTTACTTTTTAGAATAACACTCTGATCAATGTTGATCTTCAAGAAGAATATGTATGTGTATTTTTTATATATGTGTGTATGTGTGTGAATGAATTTCTAAATATCTTTGGTTAAAAGAGGATACAACATTTTATGGAGGAAAGAACCCTGAAATATAGAAACTAATCCCTTTCATCATGGAGTATTTCTTCTAACCGAAAAGGTTGGCCAGAGAATACCACCTTTGGTTCCAAGAGGATGGTGGCCAAATATTATGATTTTGCCTACAGTTCCCAAAAGCACATCAGAATTCTGAAGATTTTTTTGAACTGCCTGTGGAATGCATAAGTTGTTTAGTTTCAAGGATTTTATTTAAATGTCTACCAAGTTTCTTAAAAATGTAGTTTATTTGGAGTTGGAAACCTGCAAGTTCTCCTTTCCTGCCAAAAATCTTAATAAACTGAAGCCATTGGCATGGACCACAAACAATAAACAGGATTAGTGGAAGTTACACATCCTACTCATTATTGCTTAGTTAAAGAGTTACTCAATTGAGAGAACAATATTATAGGAATTATTTACACTGATCTGATTCATTTGATCCGTAAACAAATGAGTAATGACCTGTTAGTCCAGGGAATTAAAAGCTAAGCAGATGTTTCACAAGAATAAAATCAGGCTGGGAGAGGAAACTGAAAACAAATTCATATTTGATGTTGGCTTGTTGAGTGGGATATGGGAACACTCACTACTTCTCTTCACTACTATTCATAAAGAGCTTTGAAAGGTCTTTTTTTTGAAAAATTGCTTTTTGAAAAGGAAGTAGCTACTGAGAAAATGGATGCCCAAGCCACACACTCTAACTTTCACCTGTGTGAAAGGATACCTAGTGACTCTGAAGGATTAAAATTTGAGTCCTGGGGTTTTTTTCATTGGGCTCTACACAAATCATTGGCCCATGGACCCGCTTTGACAAGTAATGATACATCCTATGATACTTTCAGTGATAATTGTTAGCAATACAGAGAGGAAATTTCCTTAGGATTTTGGAGAAAAATGACCATTATGATTTAAGATCAGAGAGGGGAAGAGACTCTCCTAACATGGTAGATCAAAAAAAGAACTCTTTCACACAAAATTGGTAGAGTAGATGATCAAGTGCCCTTAAAAATTACGCACTTTAAAAAAATACAGATCCTGTAGATACTCATTATCTACCACTAAGAAATTTACTGTCTCTTTGAAAAGACTACAGCCAGCCTGACATGGTGGTGCACTCCTGTAATCCCAGCACTCAGGAGGCTGAGGCAGGAGGATCATTGTGAGTTTGAGACCATCCTGGGCTACAAAGTGAGCTCAAGGCCAGCCTGAACTGCATAGAGAGATCCTGTCCCAAAAAACCCACAATAAATAAATAAACAAATAAATAAACTATAGCCTTGTAAAAAAATGTCCTTGTTCTCCAGCTGTGGGCATCCAAAGATGTAGAGACTTGTTTAGAAGCCTGTGAAATGTTAGTCTCTCAGTGCACATGATGAGGAATGTTGGAATGAGGTGGGGATGTGGGCTGATTAAAAGTAGCTGAAGCTGAATCTTGCAATTTCACATATTTATAGCTTTTATAGAAGTACAACTACTCTTTTTTTCAACAATGCTCAGTCCTGAGAATATAGCATTTATTTCCTCAATTTGAATTATCATCATTTATATTAATTAAAAATTACAATCATAATGTATTGGTTAATGTCTTGCTTACTTTTCTCTTGTTGTTGAGACAAAATACCTCACACCCAACATGAAGGGAGGAAAGGTTTATTTCTTACAGTTTTTGGGGGCTTTAGTCCATACTCAGCTGGCTCCAAGGCAGGGAGGCATGGCTGAGAGGCAGCCATTCATGGTGACTGCAAGTGGCAAGAGTGAACAGGGCAAAAGAGGAGAAAAAATAATGCCTTCTTCCCTCCCTTATATTGTATGCTGGCTCCACCTTTTGGTGGGTGCAGCACTCACACTGTCAATTCTAGCACTAGACAATGAACCAATCACAAACACAAGATTCAGCCACCTTCATGACTGCATGAGGCTTGGGAGGCCACTTAGACACAAACCATAACAGTTGAGAAATCTAAGTATAACAAAATTGCTGATGCTACCACAGGAGTAAGTAACAGAGGTAATATAAAATATCCAATTACTTTTGAGTCCAATCTAGTATATTTTCTAGAAAGCCAACGTAAAAGGATGTGGAAGTGGTCAGTGTGTACATCAAATGGGGAACTTTTAAAAGAATCATGTTTAAACTTTACCCATGTGATATACTTATACTGGTGTGAAAAATATGCCACATTTTAAAAGAAATAGACTATTAAGAATATTTTAACCTTCATTACAGATGCATTGGCTCAGTGCCATCATACACACATGCATAAAGATATGTAATCTTAGCACATTTCAGATTATTTAACCTAGGCAAACTATTTGAAAATCATCAACTAGTAGATTCATTACCATGTCCCAATTATGAATTACTATGTAATTCTTCTCAATGTAATTTAATGATGCATTTTTAGTAAAGCTTAAAAACTGTATGAATATTAGGAAAGTTTGAGTGCATTTGATAATATGCTGATTGTATAATCAATGATACTGATCATGTAGTAGGACAAATTGCCATTGACTTTGAAATGCCTGCAAATTTCTCAAACATAAATTATCATAAATTTTTAATTTGAACTAACTTTGTTTCTAGAAAAAGCATCAGACTATTATTTCGTTTATGCAGTTATTTGTAATTCATTGACAATTACAATTCTTAATATATGAGATGAAGTCTTTTAGCTCAAAAAATTCCTGTGAGAAAACATCTAGGGCAGAGTTTTTGTCTCTTTATCACATAAATTCTATGCCTGAAAACAACCCTCCAGCTCCTTTCTGTTTCTGCCCTAAGTTCTGTCTTGTTTACAATATCCTGTTCAAATTTCATACTCTAAAATATATCTTTCTTGCAAGTGCAGGTTGTGGCATATAATCTAAGAGTAAAATATATTTTTTACTAGAACTTCTGGGAAGATGTCCTAGTGCCAAGCAACAGAGAAGGAACATCTCTGATAGTTGCCTTCCGGACACTGTAATATAGCAATGCAAGGAAGACAAGAAGGAAGGAAATAGGTCCTGTGGACTCAGGAAGGATCTGGAGCAAGAATTGAAGCCCACAGGGAGAGCAAAGAGCAACACTTCAATGAAGAAGGATGTAGTTAACAGGACCTTCTCCCAGAGTTGGGCCTAACTGAGCCAGAGGAACCATTCAAGCCTGCTGACACATGGTGACTTCCTGGTATTACAAGACCAAGATTGCCTAAGGATGATAGAAAATATTGTGGCACAGTGCCAAAGAACCAGGGACTGGGACAAGCAGGCAGCAACTTCTCATTCTCAACAAATCGAAGAGATAGGATCTTGCAACAGACTCAAGCCCCCAAACCACTTAAACTTGGGAGACTCCTCTGAGAAGTAGTCATTTCCTAAGGGTTCTAAATAAAGTAACCCACCACAGGCAATTTACAAGTTTCAACCAAGAAATTAAACTAAAGAAAGAAACAAAAATGAAAAGACACTTAAACAAGATTCATCTCCAGATATCCAGTTCTGCAAAGGCAAACCCAGGGACTAAATGGAGAGGGACAATCTAAAAGTTACCCACCTGGCCTCTCTGCAGTGGTAACAACAAAGCAAATGAATGAAGCTCTAGAAAAAAACAAATTAGAAATAATTTCTCAGGTAACTACAGAGGTGGTATCCATAATGAATACCATGCTTAGTGACTCTAAAACAGATACAGATTTTTAAAAAAATAGAAATGCTTAAGAAAATGATGGAAGACATGAATGCCCAACATAGGAAAGAAATGGAACCCATAAAACAGATTCAAGCAACTATTCAGAATACTAATAGTATAATTCCATTGAAAGTGTCCACAGGAGTATGAGTTAATGTGAGGACATAATCTCAGCTATAGAAAACAGGTTAGCAGTTAGAGATCATGAAATGAAAAATTTCTTAAAAATAGCAAGGAACCATGAGAAATCAATCAAGCAGCTGCAAGATGATGCAAAGAAGATTAATATAAGATTCATTGGAGTCAATGAAAAATCAGGAGCTAGCACAAATGACATATATAAAAAAACAAACAAACAAACAAACAAAAAAACCCAAAAAACCTGTTCTCAGACATCAGAGCAAAAAACTTTCTTGACAGGGAAAAAGAATTTGACATGCAGATAAGTGAGGCATATAAACTCCAATTAGCCATAATAAAATAAAATCTACAACCAGGCATATCACAGTCAAGATTCCAGAAATTCAACACAAGGATAGAATATTAAAAGTTGTTAGGAAAAAGAGTAATACATTTTTATGAACAGAAAAAAGAAGGAAAAAGGAAGATGTAGTAGTAATTATACTATTAGCACCATAACAATAACCATAGCTTACACTGATGGATACTTCCTTATTTTAAGAACTTTATATACAGTCATGCTGTCCATGACCTCTAGTCAAAAGCTGTCAGGAACATACTTGTGATCCAAATTTTGAAAATATTAGTCAAACAAAGGAAGATATAGACCACAGGAAACTAAGGACTATCTAAGTAAAAGTCTATTAGAAAAAACTTATTTCAGATGCATGCTCTAGATTGGTTGGGTCAAGCCCCAGAAAAGGGACTTTGCTTTGAGTCAGTTAATATCAGAAGGCAGGGATAATTTTGTGAATATCTCTCTCAGTAATCTGATCTGTGGAAAAGGAAATCCTTCGGGTTTTTCCTAGCTGTAGAAAAGTTATGTAGGGGAAAGCTAAAGTTTGATAATTGGTATCGAGGTAGTAGTCATTGATATTAGCTGGGAGAGAGAATTATTTATTTTGTGGGTTGGAAAACATTCATATTTTGTTAGTTTTTAGACTTCATTACAGAGTTATTTTGTTTTCACTTTGATCCATCATGACCAAAGAGTTCCTGTGTGATAGTGATATTCTATGAAATTGCTTGCATTCAACAGTAGAAGAAGTTCTGATAGTGAGTGCCAAGACGCCATGAATTTTGCAATATCAAGCACAGAGATAATGCCAACCTATCTCCTGAATGGTGGCAACTTTTTTCTCATTCTCAGTACATGAACACTGCCATTTCATTAACCTACAATATGATCAGGTTTATATTATTATCCTTTCCATTCTACTGGTGAGATAAATGAACATAGGATAAGTTACACAACTCACTCCAACAAAAAAATGTAATAATAAGCAGACTTAATATTTGAATATTTGGCTGTCTGCTTCCCTGATTCCAGAAACCAAAATAAATTAAACTTTCCATAACTATACATGTGAGTGAATTAATAAATTTACATTTCTCCTTGAGCCCAGTTATTGCCTATGAAGTACAGTTTTCTAATCTAAGTTGACTGATATTGTACATTTCAAATTTAAAAACCTCACCCTGAACCCATCAGAATGTTTTGGTTTGTAGAATCATCAGTTTGCTCTATATTACAGTTAGATATAATGGTTCAAGGTATATTATTCTGAATCCTTAAGGCTAAAATACAGAAACTATATAAATGCTTCCAGGTTGAGCCACCTAAACCCATGAATAGATAAAGTTACTTCATGTACTAAGCCTACAGAGATGAGCAGGGAAGCATTCTTAATCTCTGTAACAACTTCTGAAACTGCTAAGGGAATAAATTGGCTCACAACTGCAATCACAGCAGCCCCAAACAGTGAAACAGCACAATGTAGAGTCTGATGACTTTCTTTTATACATGTTGGCTTTATCTTTCTACCTGGAATTCAGACCGTCTAGAAAATACACAGGCTCATGCAATTCTGTGTTTCAGAGTTTCAAAGTAAAAGCAGTTGACTGACCAGAATTTGACTACTCTTAATTGATAAAAAGGAATTATTGTATTTTCAATTATATATCACATTCCTATACTATTGTGAATATTTAATATAACAATCACATTGCAATTTGTCGATATATCATGACAAGTAAACGAATCATTTACAATAGAACTGCAACTCCTTTGACACACATTCCGATGACAGGTTTGATGAGTCCCCTTCCTTTTAATTTGGATGAGTATATGACTGCTTTGACCTTCAAAATATGGCAAAGTGAAAAAATGTGATTTTTGATGTTATGTCATTAAATGCCATGAAGCTTCTTGGTTGAAAAATTCACTCTTAAGGTACTTCGTAAGATGTTCAGAGACTCTAAGATTATCTCGATAGAGAGATGGGTCAACTCTGACAATGTACCAAGCTAAGAAATCAAGAAATCTTGGGCCATTTGGATCACTGACCATCATGATACCACTACAAATTGTCTGATACCACTGTGTAAGACTGAAGAACTATCCACTTGAGCTCTGACTAAATTTCTAATTCACAGTAAGTAAACAAATAGGTATCAAGATTTTGGGAGAAAAAATAACTTTTTAAATAATGGTGCAGTATAAATGACTAGAATATCAGGGTAATGAAATGCTTAGAGACCCACAAAGAGCACATAGGGTATGAAATGCTGAAACAAAGTAAAAGAATGCCAGAGGAAGTAGGGAAAGAAACCCTAACTTAAGTCACTAACAAATTCTATGCAGGAGTCATAAAAAGTGACATGTTGATAAATTTGTGGCTACATACATAGATATCTTGGACATTCACATACATGAGTTCTCATTCCACAGCAAATGATTTCATGTAGTAGCAAGAAAAATATAAAATAAAATGGAATCCTATGTTGAGAAATTCACTTTTCTTTTAATAAATTTTCACCATTTTTTAATACAGAAAAACTTTAGATCATTGCTATCATCTTACAATTTACCTAATATAAAAGAGTAACTTTATGATACAAAGCCAGCATATAAGAACACAGACTTGTTAGAGTATAATTGTATGCTTTTGGGGCTTTTTCTCTTTTTACCTTAAAATCTTTCATTGTCAATGACACTGATTTTTCCACTCATATTTATGAAGAGGCAGGCTTTCCAGAATGCATATATGTACAAATTTTGTTGACTGCATCTTCAAAAGGTATATAGTTTCTGATCACAATCCCTTCAGTCCTAGCCTCTCTTCATGATTCTGCCATCCTCTTTTATCTGAATTTTAGCAACAGCTTCTGATTTTCTAGTGACTGATCATTCCCTTACACTCCATTCTCAAAACACAAACTGAAGTAGCCCATTGAAAATCTATCAGTTCATAGAGCTTCTTGAATCTTCCAACACCTCTCCGTTCTCTTTAAAATAAGCAGAACGTCTTGTTGGTGTCAGGCTTCTGTTTATCTATGAAGAAACTCCTCTTCCAGCCTCTGGCTTCTGTAATGATGCTCTTAGAACATGAATCTTTCTCAGATATATTGTATTTGTTTCTCTCTGCCTAGAACATTTTCTTTCTAAATGCCTAAATAGCATAGTCCATCATCAGCATGGTCAAATTCATCTTTATAGTGAAGCCTGTCACAACAAACTTTGTAAAATGTTGTACTAAGTCTGTCCCCTGCTGGGTTTTCCTTTCTAATGCTTACCTTCCTGTGGATTATTTCACATGTAATCTGCTTATTTGGTTTATTTTCTGTCTCCCAGCCACAGAAAAACAAATTTTGATTTCTAAAATTTTCAATGCTGAATTCAAACTGGCTTTACAAGTATCTGGTAAAAGAAACATAAATATTTTTCAAACGAGTGAATGAAAGTCTATAAACTTCTGAAAAGTAAGTGCAAAATGATAATGTGTTAGTGTAAGATATTCTAAAATGGTGATGTAAGTGCCATGTATAAAATACTAGGAGCATAATGAGTATTCAGCTCTGCAGTTCTGGTCCAGCTGATGTTACCCTTGATATCCCAGGACCAAGGGGTATCATACTCAGACAACCTACATTTATGCCTGGCATTTGGCAATACCTCCATTCTGAGGAGTCTTTGTCCTGTTATTTAAATTGGTATTGGTAACAACCTTAGTCAAGTGAGCATGCACAGGCTCTACAACAAAGTATTATCACCAGGATAAGTCAGTGACAGGGCAATTATTAATAAAGTCAGTTATTTTAAGGGACTATTTATAAATGAGTCATTAGTCAGACATGTTAAAATATATAGAGATTTGCTGAAAAAGCTCAAGAACCTCTTCCAAGTGGTATAGATTGGAGGGCATGAATAAGGAATAAGATGTAGATTTAAAACAAAACCACTATCTTGTTCAGTAGAGAATAACTTGCTTGGGAGTCACAGAATTTTTGACTTTAACATTGATTTTGCAAATTAGTCATTATTTGGATATTCTTACTTCAAAGTTGGATAAAATTCATTAAATCAATGAAAAAGATGATTTATACAGGTGCAGTGGCAAGTAAACCTAACACCTTGCATCATTAGCTGTCCTGGCCTCCATAGAACTCCAATAGATCCCAAAATATTATGTCTTCAAGAGGAATGAATACTAATACAAACATTTTCAGTTAAATTAGCCTTTCTCCATAATTTTTTCTAGATGTTCACCCTACATTTTTAAACTTCAGAATGACTATGTAATCACTTAAACAACTAATGTATTTGTTCCGTGAGGATAACAAATTTTTCACTTTTATAAAATTAATGCAATCTTCAAACATGTTAACCTTTTATGTGTTCAATTTTTCAAGCATTTATTCAGTAAAGGTTCTGTTATTTCTCATAAAAAGCCAAAATGCATTGGTTCAGTACCAGATTTACACAGCTCAAATGACAGGATGCTGAAGTAAGCAGGAGAGACAAGCTGATCGCTCCTCCACTCCATCATCACCATGCTCCCAAAGCTCGCTCTGTTTTTCATTTCACATCATGGATCAGTAAAAGTGCAGCAATGACAAGGTAATAGAAGGATGATTAGCTTTAATGTACTCCCTTTCATGTTTGCAGTTAGAGCAAATATGAACTAATTTATACTCCTAGCTATTTTTCTTTTCAGTGTATATTGTAACAAATGTGAAAATTGCTGGTGTAAGTGCAATCGATCAATTGAGATAAATGCAAGTCAAGTTCGATGAGTCTTTAACAAATTTTCATGAGGCAAGCCTTCTTGGTAAAAACTGTTAGTAATTTCTATGTCAGGGTAAAGACTATAGAACACTAGGAATGCCAAGTTCCAAGAGGCAACATGGATTTTTTTATTAAGCAAGTGAATCAAATAGCAACAAATCAAACTAGCAAACAATTGGATAATACACAACAAAGAAATCACAGAACTGGCATATGATTTTAAAGGTATATTTTATGTTATCAGCAGTACAGTTAATCAATATTTTGAGAGGGGGCTGGGGATCTAGCTCAGCGGTCTAAGCGCCTGCCTGGCAAGCGCAAAGTCATGAGTTCAATCCCCGGTGCCGCAAAAAAAAAAAAAAAAAATTTTTTGAGAGGATTTGGACAACTACACCATCATAGTTCTGAATAACAAATAAATTGTACCCATAAATTAGATAATACTTTTACTTGGAGATTTATTTCTGAACAGTTTTTAAATAATACAAAGAACAGTCAACACTACCAATACAGTCTTTAACAAAAATATACTTACTATTTCAATAGTGTACATCTTAAATCAATTTTCAAGGTATATACACATATATAAATTAGCTCAAGGCCTCCACTAAAACAAATTACCCCTTCCATAAAAAAATACTTTTTAAAGCTAAATAAGCTGATATAGAACTGTGTCACAAGTCTAATTTTTCTTCACTTAATAAACATAAACAAATTTCTATGAAGTCTCTAGTATTAACCTTGAATTGCCAAATGGTGAGGACAAAAATAAACTGGTATTTTTCACATAGTACTTTACTTTGTTAAATGCATTAGAATAGAAAAAAAATTATGAACATATATAATTCATCTTCAGCATAATACACAGTATATTCTGAGAAGGTAGAATACCTTTAAAAGTTCATTAAAGTATTCAGAAGAGCTATGTTTGGATGTAGCAAGCACATTGAAGGTATACATAAAATCAAAACCATTCTACTTAGCCTAATTTTACAATACAAAATTTCAGTAAATGGTTCTATATGTTGTTTTTGTTTAGGGAGAATACAGGGGATATTTAAAAATATAAAAACATTTCTGATTTATTAATATATTTCAATCTCATTGCCACTAAATTATATACTCAATTATATTTTGCTTAGAAACTATTGGAAATCAGGGCCTCAGGTGTAATCCAAATACATATATCATCTCGATACATATATAATACAAAAGTACCTAGAAATAGCAAAACTAGAAGTAGTGCTTACTTCATGTACCACACTGTGCTCAAATAGCTAAAAGTGAATATAGAGTTTTCCTCTCCGACATGTCAAGCTTTTAGAAGTCACCACTCATTTACCTACAAGAGAAAACTGGACAAAGTTTTCTTGATGTATTAAAGACCCGAGTTTGCAATAGAAATGTCACCCCCACATCTGGGAAGGTGCAGCTGAGATTTGTTCACCTGAAGCAGAAGGCATCGAACTCACAAACAGTGTCACTTACATGGTAACTCCGTCAAACTAATGGAAGCTGAGTAGGTTATCATGTAAGCAACAAATTCCTGGAACTGTGGTCTGATGAATGGGGACGCTTCCATTGACTTTATTTCAAAAACCTTCTTCCCCCTTCTCACTGTGAAGATCTGAGAAATTTAAGATCACTATTCTGGCAAGAGGACCAGAAAGTAATAATATGTGGTGTAATCAGAGCTATGGCGAATGATTAAATTTTAAAAATTTTATTTCCATAAAAGCACATCACCATTCATTCTGCTCAAAGTACTCCCCTTCATGTGAACACGTATCCCATCATTCTTGCCATTTTCTGAAGTAGTTCTAGAAGTCCTGTTTCATGACTTTTCAGTTGTGCTGTTATAGTTGCCTTGATGTCCTGAATTAATTCAAAACATTTACATTTCATGATCATTTTGAGTTTTGGAGACAGCCAGAAGTCACAAGGTGTCAGATCCAGTGAATCAGGTGGGTGAGGACACAGCATAATATTTATTTGATAGAAATTGCTATAAACTGCTTAAGAACAAAACATAATAAAGATAATTATAAAGCGTACCAAAAGGTGAGACAATTAATCATTAGAACTTGAATCAGTTATAAACACAGATTTTGTAATTTCCACATAAGTAATTTTAAATAAGTGATTAGTCTATTGGGAAAGGAGAAAATGTGTACTATGAATACACAGCTGGAAATTCTAAGGAAGAATTTTTTAAATGATGAAAATAAAAACACCATAGCCAAAATGAATACTATCTGGACACATTCATAGCCAAAGAAAACCATCAGTAAATGAAAAACAAAACAAAACAAAAAAAAAAACGAAACACTAGAAAACACTTAAAGTACGTTCAAGAACTATGGGACAATTTTCAAAGTGTAATATATATACACTTATAATAACAGACATAAAAAGAAGGAATTGAGCAGAAGAAATAAGATGTGGTAACTGAAAATTTTCTGAATGCTAGATATGTGTTATGTTAGTCCCAATGAGACCCTTTTGACGACATGTGCTAGAGATATGAGAACAAGGAATGCAGATGGCTTGAAAATGGAGAGTAGCCAGCAGAGGAACTCATGATGTGGTGCTCAGAGAGTGAAAGTTTCATCTCCACCCACTGGACCTCTAGAGAAGGGCTGGAGGTGATCAGTGATTTAGTCAGTCATGCCATGGGACAGTAAAATAACATATTAAAAATCACCGAATGCTGAGGTGCAGAGAGCTTCCTGCTCGGTAAACACACCACTATGCTGGGAGAGTAAAGAGCCTACTGGGGCTGTCCACGTCCAACTCCAACTATCCAGTCTCCATAACCTTGCTCTGTGTTGTTTCTTTCAATTGTCTGTTCCTAGGTTGTATTCTTACAACATAATTATAAGGTAGTATTTTCCTGTAATTCATTGTACGGAATTATTGAACTGTAAGTGGAGAGGTTGCAGGAACTCTTAAATTTGTTGTTCGAACAGAAATTTGATAGTTTAAGGATACCCCAGACTTACACTGGTCCTTGAAGTGAGAGAAATCTGTGACTAAGTTATTAACTGGGTGGGTCTGAGCTAATAGATCAATTCATGTAGCCAGAATATTTGACAAAATTTGACACCCATTCATGAGAAAAATGCCTAGAAAAGTTGGAATAAAAGGAAATTTCCTGAACCTGACATGGAACACATCTGTGGTATCATACATTATGAATAGCTGGTATCATACATTATAAATTGGCATCATAAAGTGTGGTAAGAAGAGAGACATCGTCTTGCTAAAATAAGACAAAGCAAGGATATCTTACCTTCCTCTCCTAGTCAACTTTATTCTTAAAATCCTAACTGGTACAGTAAGACAAGAAAAGTCATAAAATTTATTCAGATAGGAAAGGAAGAAATGAGTATTTTTGTAAAAGACATGATAACGCATGTACTAAACCCCATACTATTTGCATATAAACTACTGAAATGAAAATAGAGTACAAAAATGTCACAGGAAATAAGATAAATGTAGAAAATTCAATTGCTTCCCTATATAGCAGCAATGAACAATTCAAATTTGAAATTAAAATTTAAAACAATACCATTTACAATAGCACCAAGAATTAAATGCATAGGTCGCATTTGAAGAACTGTATTTACGAAACTGTAAGATAGTCATGAAAATAAAACATAATAAATAAATTTACATTAAAAAAGATATTACTGTTCATAGATGGGGAGATACAAAATTATTGAGGTGTAAATTTTTCCTATTTGATCTATAGGTTCAATGCAATTTTAATCAAAATTCAAGTATTTTATTAAAGAAAATTGACATCATGATTATAATATTTACATGACAAACAAAAACAAAAAATACTAAGAAATATGATACTTAAGAATAATAAAGATAATCCCCATTAATTTCAAAACTTACCACTGAAGCTACTAATCAAGACAGCACAGCATTGACAAAACGCATACATAGCATCAATAGATTTATGGAACAGAATAGAGACCCAATAAATAAGTCCATATACACAGTCAGTTAATTTTTCTTTAGGACACAATGGCAACTCAATAGATAGATGTTTCAAGAAGTGGAGCTACAGTGATTAAATGCCCAACTGTAAAAAACAAATTGAAGGAAGTCATAAAAATTTTGGAAAAAACCTGTATGATTTTGGGTTTAGTGATAAATTTTTAGATACATCACCAAAAACACAATAAATACAAGAAATATTAATTAGATTTTATTAAAATTTCCATTTTCACATTTATGAAAGATACTATTACAAGAATGAAAAGGCAAGCCACAGATTAGGAAAACATACTTGTGAAATATACCCCTGATAATGCTCTCAGATCCAAAATACATGGTAACTGTTAAATTCAATAATAAAAAACAAGAAAAATATCTTAGCAGGTATCATATTTTAAAAATGTCCAGATGGCAAGGAGCTATATGAAGTGCTGTTCAACATCTTTTGTCTTTAGGCAAATGCAAGTTCTTATAACAATGAGATATAATTACATGCCTATTAGATTGGTGAAATGAAAAAAAAGAAAACCACACCAATTGCTGAACAGACTACAAAATACTGACATTCATTCATTGTTGGCAAGGATACAAATGGTGCAGCAACTTCAGAAGACAGTGAAATAATTGCTTATAAATCTAAATGTAGTCTTATTATTCAGTCTAGTAATAATGCTCCCAGACACCAAACTGATTTCAAAATTTATGTTCATAGAAAAACTGTTAAGCAAATATTTATGGATGCTGCATTGATAATCAACAACACCAGAAAACTACCAAGGTGCCCTTCATTATGTGAATGGATTAGCAATATGTAGTGAATACTACTCAGTGATAAAAAGGAATATGTAATTAAGTCATACAATGACACAAATGAATCTTAAATGCATACTGCTAAGTGAAAGAATTTAATCTGAAAATATTATGTGCCTTATGTTTCCATTTATATGATACTCTAGCAAAAATAAAACTATAGAAATTGTAAACAAGTCAGTTTTTGGCATGGGTTTAGGACTGTGGGGAAAATGAGTGAAGCACAGGGCAATTACTGAGGCAGGGAAACTATAGCACACCTCAGTTCATGAACTCAATTTTCTTCTCGATTATGATTGTGAACCAAATTGGACAAGAACTGAATCAAATTTCTCCACAAGGTTAACATTGAGCCTAATCATTGAATTTTATTCAGTACTCATCCAACTCAGTTTGCAACCAGAACTGCAGAAAAAATCAAGTTCATGAACCGAGGTACTGCTATATTCTGTATGATACAGTGATAGTAAATTCTATCACGAGAGTGAATTTAGTGTGTAAGTTTTAAAAAATATTCAGCATTTTAAGAATCTCAAAGTGGAACCTATAACCCCCATTGAGAAGAATATCAGTCATGTCTAATTAGAAGAACATTCTGCATAATACCTAACCAATGCTCATCAAAACTATCAAGGTTATGCAAAAGAAGTCTGGGAAATATACCAGAAGATGATATAAAGCTGTGATAACCAAATGTAATGTGGTACCCTGGATGAGATTCTGTAACAGAAAAACTGTTTTCTGTGAGGAAAAGAAAATTAAGGGGATGTTGGTAAGCTGTGGACTTTAATTAATAATATATTAACATTGTTTCATCAACTATGTTAAATGTACTGTATCAATATATGTTAAGAGAAACTGGGTGTGGGGAATATGGGAACTCTACATTGTCTTTACAATTCTTTTTGTAAATCCATTATTAGGAATAAAAACATTTCATGTAAAAATGAAAACAGTACAATACAATATCTGAAATTTAATAAATAAATTGCAATATTAAAAACAATAACAAAATGAAAGTGCTGAAGCAGTGCATGGTGACACACGCCTGTAATCCCAGCACATGGGAGGCTGAGGCAGGAGAACTGCTGTGAGTTTGATGCCAGCATGGACTACATAGTGAGTTCCAGGCCACCCTGGACTGCAAAGTGAAACCCTGTCTCAAAAAAGCAAGAAAAACAAAATAGAAAGAAAGAAAGAAAGAAAGAAAGAAAGAAAGAAAGAAAGAAAGAAAGAAAGAAAGTAAGTCCTGAGATGACAGAGGCAATAAATCACCATTATAGTTACAATGAGTTAAATTCAAACACCGTTCCTCCTATGTAAAAAATCACTTTACTGATTGATGTTATAGTTTAGATCTGAAATTTCTCCCAAAGCTTCCTGTGTTGAAGATTTGGTCATCAATACAACAGTGTTCAGAGGTGGGGCATTTAGAAAGTGATTAAATCATAGGCCTCTGACTTCATTGATCGATTAACCAATCCACAGGCTTATAATTTGATGGACTATTGAGAAGTGGAAACAGGAGATGACAGGAAATGGAACTTCGTTGAAAGGACTAGACCCTGGGGGCATGTTCTTGGGGGCTGTATCTTGTGCTGGCTCCCACCCTTTCTCCCTTGCCTTGCTTCCCTACTTTCTTGCCTCAGGTCTTTCATGAGTTAAGTAGTTTCTTCTGCGTAATGTTTCTACCTTGCCACGGGCCTAAACGTGATAGAATCAGCAAACCATGGACTAAAACTCCTGAAAGAGTGAGCAAAATAAATCCTTCCACCTTGGTTTTTCTCAGGTATTTTTTTACAGCAATGGAAAGCTACCACTAGTTTTAATTCTAATTTACAAAGCAATTTTCTTTGTTTAGAAGGTTAGAAAAATTACTACAGTAATAGATATCTTATTTCCATTTCGTGTTTGTGCCTATCATGTTATGGGGTAAAATGCTGACACAAAAAAATACGGCACAACATTCTCATAATATGGGACTTGAAGCAGACATTTCTATAAGGAGACACACAAATGGTTAACGGGTATATGAAAATGTGTTCAGTGTCACTAAATTTTGGGGCCTGAAAATCAAAGCCACGGTGAAATATTCCCTCGCACTGGTTAGGAGGGCTACCATAAAATACTAATAAATGACAAAAACCTGGATGAGGAAGAAGAGAAATTTGAACTCTTGCATGCTGTTGATGGGAATGAAAAATGGTTTAACTACTCTGGAAAACAAAATGGAGTTTTCTAAAAATAAAAACCTAGGAACCAGGGATTTAGCTCAATGGTGAGGTGTCTGCCTGGCAAGAATGAGGTCATGAGTTCGATTATTGTTGTCAAAATAATAATAATAATAATAATAACAAACCAAAAGAAAAAAAGCTATTTACACTTTGCAGGAAAAAAAAATCACAAAGTCAGCTCAAGGCCAGCCTGAACTGCATAGAGAGACTCAGTCTCAAAAATAAATAAATAAATAAATAAGTAGATAAATAAATATAAAAAATAAATAAAAAGCTAAAAGTAGAATTTCCACATGAAGTACTAATTTTACTTCTTGGTATTTAGCCAAAAGAATTGGTCAGAATCTTAAAGAACTATTGCCATACCTACATTGATTGCAATAGTATTCCCAACAGCCAAGATGTAAATATGTAAATGTCCATCAATAAATGAATGATTCAATAATATGTGGTATATATACAATAGACTACTATTCTGTTTTTTTTTTTCTAAAGGAAATCCTTCAGTATCGAACAACATGGATGAATCCTGAAGATGTTTTGCTCAGTGAAGTCAGACAAGCATATAAAGACAAATACAGCATTATTCCACTTGAATGAGTTCTCTAAGAGCTGATTTCAAATAAGCAGGGAATAGAATTGAGGATTTTAGGAGTCAAGGATGGGGAACATGAGGAATTGCTGATTACTGGTTGTAAAGTTTCAGTTATGCAAACTAAATAAGCTGTACTACATTACAATAGTTGTTCTACATTTCGATGTGCTATGATAATTAACACTACTACCATATTGTACATTTGTTTTGCAGGTAAATTTCATCTTAAGTGTTCTTGTCATTATAAACTGATTTTTACGAAGGACAAAATATGCATCGTGTCATTTCTGTGCACAATTTATTGATGAAAAAATTTTAAAAGAAATACACACAATCATATATATATATGATTTACTGCATCTAAAACATGTATTTTAATGCATGCTTTAAGCAGAACTTTCAGAACCTGCACGAATTTTGCAAATGTTTGGATGACAGAACTCTTCTTAAAGTAGTATAGATTTCATTCCTTGGTGTGGTAACTTTGTGCGTGGTTCATCAAATATTTCTGGTTCTCCTTCCAGACAAATAGTAATATTACATTTCCCTGTTTCCCTCTGGGAGTTTATATAGCCATATGACTTCTATTGACCAATAAAACATGAAGCAAAATAATGCGTATAACTTCTAATTGGAAACATTAGAAGTTAATATGAAAATTCCTATGTAGAATATTTCTGCTTTTGTAATCATGGAAGCATAACCAGACATTGAATGTATTTAAAACTAAGCCTCTGTCTAAAGGCCCAGATTTTTTACTGAGACTATCAGCTACTTTGTACAGTTCAAATGTTGTGAAAAAGACGTAAAAAACATCGTTGTAACTGTCTGAGAATTTTTAAGATTTGCTTGTTATGGGAGCATAAGCTAACATATTCTGATACATATGTTATTATCTTTTTTTTTTTTAAGTATGGATTGTGGGGAGGCACCAAGTTAGTGAAGTGGTAAGCAGCAGAGAAAGAGCCTCTTGAGAGTTCCCATGTAGATACTGGAATATAGCTATGTGAGGAAGATGAGAGGGAGAGAGATGGGTCCCCTAATCTGAAGTGCAACTCAAGTCCATGGAGAGAGGGAAAGGAGAAACTTCAATGAAAAGCAAGGAGGTAGCAGGTGGCGCCTTCTCCCTGAGATGGGATACACTGCACAAGAAGAGTGGTTCAAAACTGTGGATATATGGTGACTGCTGGTGATCCCAGAGAGACACAGCACTGGAGGGGAACAGTGGACAAGAAAATTATGGAACACATGAATGCTCAGCATAGGAAAGAAATGGAATCTATAAGGCAAAGTCAAGCAGATATCCACAAGAATAAAAATCCGTCGAAAGCATTCACAGCAGATAAGCCAATCTGAGGACAGGAACTCGGATATAGAAGACTGCCTTGCAGTTAGTAAACATGAAAAGAAAGATTCTTGAAAAATACCAAAGGATCATGAGAAATCAATCCAGCAGCTGCTAGATGAGACGAAGAAAAGTAACTTAAGATTGACTGGAGACACTGAAAAAGTAGGAGATAACACAGACGACACATTAAAAAAAAACAACAACTGTTCATAGACATCATGGTTGAAAACTTCCCTGGTAGGGGAAAAGAATTTGACATAAATAAGTCATATAGAACTCTAATTAGCTATAATCAAAAATAATCTACACACAGACATTTCATAATCAAAATACCAGAAATTCATCACAAGAGTAGAATATCGAAAGCTGTTAAGGAAAAGAAACAAATCACCTGTAAAGGAAAAGCCATCAGAATCACAGTTGGCTTTTCAGTTCAAACCATCAAGTTGAGGAGAGCTTGGAGTGCAGTATTTCAAGTTCTAAAGGAAAACAAACTTCAACCCAGATTGATATACCCAGGAAAACTCTTTCAAAACTGATGGAAAATAAGATACTTCCGTGAAAAACACATCTCAGGAAATTTATGAACACTAAACCAGCATTCCAAGATGTTCTGAAGGACGTTCTAAAAAGAGATAATAAGAACTACGACTCCATGAATCCCAACAGAAGGAATGCAAGAGGCAAGGCAAAAAATTAAACAGTGAAAGTAAAACAAAAGAGGAACCAACAACAGGAAAATAATGTGATAACGATAAATCAAGACCTTTCAATTATAACTATCAAAGTTAACGGTCTCAATTCACCAATCAAAAGACACAGACTGGCATAATGAATCATGAAGCAAGATCCAACAATATGCAGCATACAAGAAACATATTTAATTCAAAGAAGAAATTGTTACATTGAAAGTTTAAGGATGGAAAGCAATACTACATGTGACTGGAACCCCCAAAAAAGCAGGGTTAGGTATTCTACTTGCAGACAAAGTAAATTTCAAGCCCAGACTGTTTAAGAGAAATAAAGAAGTTCACTACATCCTTGTAAAGGGAACAATCTAGGAGGAAGAGAGAACAATCATAAATATACATGCAAAAAACTCTAGTGCACTCAACTATATAAAATAAATATTAACGGTCATGAAATATCAAATAAGCACTAATACAATTGCATTGAGGAATCTTAATACCCCACTGTCACAAACAGACAGATCAACTAGACAAAAAATCAACTATGAAATATTAGAACTGAACCAAACTTTTGAAAACAATGGACTTAGTAACTTTCTACAGTGTTACACCTCACAATATCATAATACACATTTTTGCCTGTACACAAGAAATTCTTCAAAATAGATCACATGATAGTTCATCTAATATGCTTAAGTAAATGCAAAAGAATTGAAATTATCTCATGCATATTATTGGACCATGGTGCAATGAAATTGGAAATCAATGGCAAAAGAAACCATGAGAACTTCATAAACACTTAGAAATTAAATAGCAAGCTCTTGAACAACCAATAGGTCACAGATGGAATTAAAAAAGAACTTAGACAATTTCTGCAATTAAATGATAATAACAAAACAACATACCAGAACTAATGGGACAAAATGAAATCAGTCCTAAGAGGGAAATATATAGCAATGAATACCCATATCAGGAAAACAGAGCAAGAACAAATAAAGAACTTAATGGTGAACCTCATACTTCTAAAAGAAAAAGAGTCAGATAGGCCATATGAGGGAGGAAATTGTAAAGATCTGAGTACAAATTAAAGCACTGGAGATCAAAAAATAATACAAAGAATCAATGAATCAAAGAGTTGGTTCTTTGAAAGATTAAATAAAATTGATAAATCCTTATCCAAACTTATCCCAAAAAGAAAAGACTCGAATCCATGCAATTAGGAATGAAAAGTGTGAAATCATAACAGACCATGCACAAATTCAGAAGATCATCTACACCTACTTTGCAAACTTGTATTCTGATAAGATGGAAAATGCAGAAGAAATGGATAGATTCCTAGATACATAAGAATTATCAAAGATGAATAAAGAAGATATAAAAATCCTAAATAACCCAATATCAATCAATGAAATCAAAGATGTAATTAAAAGCCTACAAAGAAAGAAAAGCCCAGGCCCTGAAGGATTCACTGCTGAATATTACAAGAAATTTAGGGAAGACTTAACACCACTACTTCTCAAACTCTTTAATGAAATTGAAAGAGAAGAAATACTCCCGAATTTATTTCTGTAAATAAACATTACCCTGATAAAAAACTAGACAAGGACCCAACTAAGAAAGAGAACTACAGGCCAATCTCCCTAATGAACATAGACAAAAATAAAAATCCTAAATAGGATACTGGCAAACAGAATGCAACAAATCGTCAAGAAGATTATATACCATGACCAAATAGGATTCATCCCAGAGATGAAGGTGGTTCAACATAGGTAAATCAATAAATATAATTCATCATATTAACAGAGCCAAGAACAAAAATCATATGATCATCTCAATAGATGCAGAAAAAGCTTTTGACAAAGTCCAGCACCCATTCATGATAAAAATCCTACTGAGAGTTGGAATAGATGGTCTTTATCTCAATCTGATAAAAGCCATCTATGACAAACCAATAGCCAACATCATGCTAAATGGACAAAATCTGAAAGCTTTCACCATAAAATCAGGAACAAAACGAGGGTGTCCACTGCCTCCATTCTTATTAAACACATTCCTGAAAACTTTAGCCAGTACAATTAGAGAATAGAATGAAATAAAAAGAATAACAATAGGAAAGGAAGAAGTTAAATTATCATTACTTGCAGATGATATGATACTCTACATAGAAGACCCCCAAAACTCCACTAAAAATTGCTAGATTTAATAAGCAAATTCAGTAGTGTAGCTGGATACAATGTCAACACTCAAAAATCAGAAGCCTTTGTATACATGAATAACAAACTCACAGAAAGAGAAATTAAGGAAGCAACACCTTTCACAGTAGCAACCAAAAAAATGAAATACCTAGGAATCAATCTAATGAAAGATGGATAAGACCTCTACATTGAAAACTGCAGTACTCTGAAAAAGGAGATTGAAGAGGAAATCAGAAAATGGAAAGATATCCCTTGCTCTTGGTAGGAAGAACCAATATAGTGAAAATGGTCACTTCCAAAACTGTTATACAGATTTAATGCAATTCCAATCAAACTTCCAACAGCATATCTCACAGAATTGGAGAAAACAATTCCAAAATTCATTTGGAACCAGATGAGACCTAGAATAACAAAGAGAATTCTGGGCAACAAAGGAAAGGGAGGGAGCACTACTATCTCTGGCCTGAAATTATATTATAAAGCTACTGTTATAAAAAACAAATAAATAACCAAACAAACAAGAAAAAAACCAGTATGATACTGGCAAAAAGAAAAACAAACAAAAAAAAACAGACCTTATGACCAATGGAACAGATTAAAACACACAGAAAAAACTGCAGACATAGCCACCTTATCTTTCACAAAGGTGCTGAAAACATTCACTGGAAGAAAGACATTCTCTTTAATATATGATGCTGGAAAAACGGACTCTGCATATGCCAAAGATTGAAATTGGACCCATATCTTTCCCCATGCACTAAACTAAATTTGAAATGATCAAAGATCTAAATATTAAAGCAAAAACAATACATCTGCTGGAAGAAAGAATCAATAAAACTCTTGAAGTCACTGGTAAAACCCTGATCACACAGGTACTGTCACAAAGAATCAACAACAGGGATCTCATCTCATTAAAGAGATTTTTCACAGGAAGAGAAACCAACAGAGTGAAGAGACAACCCACAATGTGGGAAAACATGTTTGCCAGCTGTTCTCAAAGGAATACTACTAAGAACATATAAAGAACTCAAAAAAAAAAAAACTTGAACCTCCCAAATTAAAGATCTAATCCAAAAATAGGCATCTGAGATATATCCACATTTCTCAGATGAAGAAATACAAATAGAAATAAATATATTTAAAAATGTTCAATATCACTTGAGAAATGCAAATTAAAACAACACTGCAGCTTCCTCTCACCCTGGAAAGAATGATTATTATCAAGAAATCAATCAATAACTAATGCTGGTGGGGCTGTGGGGAGAAAGGAACTCTTCTCTTTCAGTGGGAGTGTAGGCTGGTGCAAGCACTGTGGAAATCAGTGTGCAGATTCCTCAAAAAATTAAGACTGGAGGTTTCATTTGACCGAGCTATTCTCCTGCTGGCTACCTTCCCAGAAGATTTAAAAGCACTATACTGCAGCAGTATATGTGTACCTATGTTTATAGCAGCACAATTTGTAATAGCTGTATTTGAAAACAGCTCAAATGCCCATCAACCAAAGAATGGATTAAAAAAAAGTTGCAGTCTTGTTATACAATGGAATGTTACTCAGCCATAAAGAAGGATAAACTGGAGACTTATAGGTAAAGGGATGCAACTCAAGACCATACTCATAAGTGAAATAAACCAGGGTCACATGTGCAAATATCATATTTTCTCCCTAGTGTTAGAAGCTGAAAGAGTAAATAAGATCCAAAGTGTACAATAGTTAATATAAAATAGGAAGAAATTGTTTAAAAGGGAAGAGAAAGTAGAGTGGGGGAAAAGAGAAAGAAGGAAGGTAAAAGCAATATACATATATATACACACACACGATAGTTAAGATAGTTATATTACTAATTTCTCTCAGTTCACTGGAAAGAAAGTTTTATGCTAATATTGTTTGAACAATTAAATGCCTATATCATGTACTCTGAGTAACTAAAGATAACAATACACAATGTATTAACCATTGTTACCCTCCTATTATCTTGTTTTGAAATTTTGTTTTATTTTTTCTCTTTAAAAAATAAATAAAAATAATAACAATATGAATTGTACTTTCCAGAGTGATATGCTAATGAATATGATATTAAATATTGAATGTATATAAATGGGCATAGAATGATTTGATATGCTCTTTTACTTGAAAAATATTTCATCAGATTGCAGGGCATGTAACTGTCATCTGTCAACAAGTTGTCACTTTGATCATCTAAAAGAAAGCTACTTTTTTGAAATTCTTTAATTTAAAATGCTTAATTATTAATGTTACCCAGAACCCTATCTCCCATGCTCAGTTATGACACCAATCAAAAACTTTAAAAATTATACAGATCAAAAATAGAGATTATGATAATTTGACAGCTGAAGGCACCTGTTTTAAGACTAATGAAAGTTCAAAAAGTTAATAAGTATTATTGAAAAAGTCATCACTTCTGCAATAAGTCTAGCACTCCTAGAAGGGAATATACATTGTCATTTGAATCCTCGATATGCCAATAAAAATTACATTCAAATGAAAAAAGATAATAGGAGTTGAAAATATGTTTTCCTAGTCTTTTCACTATCCAATGGGTTCAAAGGACAAGCTTTGACCAATAGCAATGTGAGTGGAGCCGATGCTATTTTCAGGTAGTACTGCATAGCTGATGCTTGATTTTATAGCGTCTATTCCCAGCTCTGCAATCAAGAAGACTCAGGCTCCATGCAGGGCAGGTACGGATGGAAGCATTCCTGTCAGTATGTCACCTTCTCCTGTGGTCCCTTACACTTTACTGACACCCTAGTGAATTGCCACTTTATGAAGCATTGCTTGACTTATACTAATTTAAATATGCCATCTGTTTCCTACTAGATCCCTGACTGATAGAATCAGACCAGGTCCCAGAATGGTATGTAGAGGGAAAAAAAACCCATATCCACTGATCTATGATAAATATGAAACCTCAGGAAGAAATCAGTCTCACATATTAAGCCATTGAGATTTGAGTTCGTTTGTTAAGACCATTATTCTGACCAGTCCTAAAAAATACACTTCTCAGATTGGATAACGATTCATATATGCTTGCTTTTCTAAGCAGTCTTCCCAGAAGAAAATAGTAACAGAGTGGTCAGGAAAGGAAGAAAAGTAAAAAAAACAGGATACAATTATCCCGCTGTGTAAATACTATGTCAGATTTTGCTTTATATTGAAGCCGTAGAGCTTGACTTTCATATTGAATAGTCATTGAAAACAGTAAAGATTTGCCCACAGTTCTGCATATGGACAACTCCATGTGTCCTTTTCAAAACTGTTCAAAATCAGGCAAAAGTGACAGTACCCTACAGAAGTTTTATAGACCCTTATCAGTGTCCACTGGAACGTATTTCAAAATATATCACTCAACACTTGTTATAGTCCACCTCACATAATTAGGAGGATGAATATCAGTGAATGCATTTATGAAGACTAAAAGTAAATTAAAAATATATGGTCTCAGGGGATACAGCTCAGTGACACAGCATCTCCCTGACAAGTATGAGGTCGTGAGTTTGATCTCTGGTATAAAAAAAAGAAAAAAACACTGACTTTTGTCAGGCGTGGTGGCGCACGCCCGTAATCCCAGCACTCTGGAGGCTGAGGCAAGAGGATGATTGCAATTGAAGAATATTACAGAGCCTATACTTAATGTTAATGCTGTAATCACAACTAAGCATATTTAATAGTACTGATTATTTTTAAAAAATGCTATAACTTTCTTCTTGACTGGTATAAAGGAATTGTTGCAATTTTCTACTTGACTGATATAATTGTTTCATTCAAATTTGTACACAAATCTCTTCGGAAGTTTTTTTTTTATTAATAGATAGTATATTCAGAAATACACCAGAAGGAAAAGCAAAGGAAATACAAATATAAAATGAAAAACTGACAAAGACAATGACAAGAGTAAAAATATGATTTATTTTATCATAGCTCAGACAAAATCAAAGATTTTGTGGATTGAACTAGACAAACAAAAATTCAAAGAATCGTAGACTAGAGAAATATTCAAGTTGGAAGTCAGCCACATATTCATTTTCTTCAACAATTTCTGATGAAAAAAATAACACAGGGTGATAAAATGGCTAGCCTAAAGACACACAGCACAAAGGTAATTAGTTTGTCTTGATTTTCTAGACCACCAGTTCTTTAGCTATGGAAACTACTCCCTTTTCTTCCAGATTGCCAATTTCACTCCTCTAAATTGCAAATTTCATTCCAGTATAAGGGCTGAAAAAACATGTGACAAATGGACAGCTGCAACAATTCAGTCAAACAAAAGTACTGCTTAGTGTATTTCCTTTTTTTTGTAGCCCAGGCTGGTCTCCAACTTGTCCCTTCCTTTTTGTTTCCTTATTTTTGTTCAGGTTGTTATTGTCTTTGTCAACTTTTCATTTTATGTTCAATTATACAAGTAGATAAGCTTAGACCACATAGGGCAATGTAAGTTTGTGGGAGTGCTGTTGTTGTCATTGTTATTATTATGGCTTTGTTTTTATTTTTGATGCGGTGCTAAGTCATTAAAAGATCATGAACACAGGAGTACCATTAACTGATTCAAGACCGGAATAAGTAAAAGAGACTGAATTTAGTCTTTTGTCGTAAACAGCTAGACAACCCTACATAATGTATGAAACTAATGATTTCACACACACTGGACAATGGGGAAAAAAATTGCAGTCCCTCAAAGAGTGAGAAAATGAGTTGAGCCCTATAAACTGTATCAATTGCTTGAATCAATACCTAGATGTTGTGACAGGGAGGCAGAGTACAAACAGAGCCTGTCAGTTTCACGGGGGGTCAAAAGATGAACATGAGAATTCAAGGAGGCTTAAATAGCTAGGCGGAATCCTAGCAAGGAGAAATAGTAGAAATGCAGTTTTAGAAGTCTAAGGAGGGTTTTTAAGTCTTCACTGAATGCTTGAATTTATGAGTACATAGTGTGTAACTCCACAAGGTGCTTGGCTAAAAATACCATAAAACTGAAAAATTAAAAAAGAATCCCACATAGGAAAAAAGCTTTTAAAGTCATCCACCTAGGTGGTAAAATCCTCAGTGATCAGTTAGGCCGTTTGTTAGAGATTTCATGGGAGTCATACCTCGCAAGTATAGTTAATTATAATGGTAAAATTTACTCCAGATACAAGCTACAAAACTTTAAAGTGGGCCTCGAAGTCTTAAAATTTATCCAATATAATTTAATTGTAAAAATTAACTGCCAAAACGGTAGCATAGAATTCAAAAGATCCAGCCTCCAGTTAAAATATTTCACATGTCTAAAATCTAGAAAAAGTAGCTGATAACCAAGTAGGGGGGAAATCTTTCAATTGAAAAAGATATAGAAATGACAAAAATGATGACCAGCACCTTAAGACAGTTGTTATGACTATGAGCAGGCATTTAATTTAAAACGTGAAGACAGAGAAATTGACAATATTTTAAAAATGGAACCTCTATTGATTAAAACAATATCAGACATGAGGAGAAACAGCAATTTAGATACTCTGAATAAAATTATTGGTGAACTTGAAAATACAGCAATAAAATCAAAGCAAAATGAAAGAGAAGACTGAAGACTGAAAAGAATTAGGAGAACCTTTAAAATTGGTGGATAAAAATATTCCAAATTTGATAAAAAATTAATAGAAGGAGATGAAGAAAAGGATGTTTAAAACTGGGTTTCAAAGGAGCCTTTAAAATTTTCTTCTCATTTTTTTGGCCTTGGATCATTTACAGTCTGTTTTAGATCTGCGTGAATTAGTTTCCTTACTGGGAATTAAAATGGTATCTAGTTTGCTCTTTAGGAAATAATAAAATGAGGTGAAATTGAGATGGCATTTGGACAGTACTTCCTTCTTGAATTCAAGTCAAAGTAAAACTTTATTACTGATTGACATTTTGTGCCCACAGCCCTAAGAATATTTTTGGTGTAGTCTAAAGCAATTGAAGAAATCATTTTTTAATCTGCTTTCAAGGCTGAGGTAAACTACAATAAGAAAGTCAATAGGTTTATTTCTGTCAATTCTCACACCAAAGGATAGGCAAAAGTCTCAAGTTTTCACATTACTGAGAAAACCTTGCCAAGAAATAATAAAAAGAAAAAAATGCATTCTGCTTTTTCCAACATCCTTATGGAGCATGGGGACTTTCTCTTTTCTTAGCTGCCATTTTGAAAGGAAGAAACAGTTTCTTAAAAGAGAATGAAATCACACCTTCTCTCACACACATACACACAAACAAGCAAGAAATTAGATTAGCTTTCCTCCCTGGTGGAGTAAGCTTTACATCTTGAAACACTGAATCAATAATACCTTGGTGAGATATTATCAAGGTTAGCAATCCCATCCTCCCCTCTTTCTTATGTGATAAGTAAAGTCAAAAATGGCCAAAAGGGAAAAAAAGAGAATGGTTGAAAGTACTCTCAGAGAAGACAACCATTTGATGTTTTCAGTAACTAAGTGATTATAAAAGGAAATAAAGACAGCAAGTAAGAGATGATTGGTAGTGTAAGTCCCAGCTCTTCTCTCATGGAAAGATGCTCTCTCTAGTTCCTTTGAATGTACAAACAAGCAAAGTTTGTACCACATATAACAATAGCACTGTGACTCACAGTCTCTGCAGTAACTATTTTGGAAACCAAGAAGGAACCTCTTTACAATGGCTAGAATTTAGAATCTTAAGTTTCCACATCATCATTTTTACATCTGTTCAACACAGGAATAACAAGAGAAAGCTAAGTATGATACCCAGTCCCTTAGTTTCAGTTAGTCAGTCCAATGTCAACTTCCTCATACCAACAAATACTTCCTTCCTCATCATTCAAAGAATACCTGAATCTTTCCATATTTTTTCACCAAAAAAAATTTCTCACACATTCCCAGCTGCCTTTGGGTTTCTGCCAAACTCAATTGATGACAGCTTGCTATAGTAAGTTCTGAGTAAATATTCTTTGTTTTCTTTCTTCAGACGGCCATCATTTATTTCTACGACCAAAATGACAAAAATTTAACAGACTTGTCCTTTATCAGCATGAACAATGAAAGTGATAAATCACTGTAAAAGCACTGTAACTCTTCATTGTATTTCTTATATCATTGGTAAGAGTTTCTACCTTACCCTTATTCCTTTGAACACTTACTTCCTATCTCTTACATCAGCATGACCTCTAACCCTATTGTAATTTACCTTTCAGATTCCCAAACTGTTTTCACATTGGAAATGAATTTATAGATATTTAGCTAGATTCTAAGTGATATAGAGTCAGAGATGTGGCTGCAGCTCCCATGACAGAAGCAATTTTGGGACAAGCAAACTTTGTTAATGGACCAAGTGGGTCTCTTCTTAGCATTGACCTAGAAACTAAGTTAAAAGCCTTATCACATCATCAAATTTAATTTTCACAAGGATCAAGCTAGAAAGTGCTGCTCAATTCATTAAAATGTGAGTGACAGTGAGAATGGGAAAAGTTTAATAACTTTTTTTATCTGTATGTCCATGGGAAAGTGAAAGCTAATATTTAAAGCCACTTCTTCTGGACCCCAAAGCTGTGTTCATAATCAATACTTTATACTAAAAATATCGAAAATATTCTTGGAAAAGGGGATATTTCGGAAACACAGGCAACACAGTAACATCCTTTTTCTAACTTTGGCAAGCGATCTCAGCTTATTATTCTTTAGAAACCTACTTCCTGGGTAGACTCAAACCTGGTAACTGAACTTCAATTTTGTCCTAGCATACTCTATTTTCTTTTGATTTAATAAAGATTTAAATCACTCTGATCCGTGTGTTAAAATATACTGTAACATGCATTATAAGGAAAATATTATTTTAAATGTTTTGATAAGTTAAGGATAAGCTACTGAGCCCAGATTTCCTAGAAAACAGGACCCGAGGCAAAGCTTCAGGTAAAACAGAGTTTAGATAATAACCCCAGGGTATCAAGAGGAAAAGAGAAAATCAGTGGGTCTGGGAAGAAGTGAAAGCAAATACAAAGTGGTACATTATTGAACTGAACACAGCAGGGGAACTTCAGCTGTGAGTGGAATCACTGTGTCTCAGAACAGTCTATTAGGAGAAGCAAGGAAGAGGAATCTATTTGCCAGCTATTTTTCTCACTAGTGTAACTCATTGCTCCAAGTTTCCAATGAAGGCTTAATGATCCTGAACTTCTGGGCCCCCATAAACTGACTCCTCCAGAGTACAGAGCTGAAAGGAAACTGTAAGTATATAAGAAGATACACAAATTGAATCTCATGCAGAAATTCCATGAAATTGCATTCAAAATTCCTGTCAATATTATTTATGATTCTCTGTTTTCCAATGAGCAATGTCAATGAAATTTGTACTTTGTAAAGTAATACACAAATGATAGAATATATTTAAACAGCTGTGGAGCTATTTCAAAGTAAGTCATCCTGTCATCTTTAGCTGTCTATTAGTTTATTTTAAAAATTCCATTTGTTTAGCATCAACTGATTGCTAGGCTTCATTCTAGGAAGTAGAACTACAGTGAGAAACAACAACAAAATGTCTTCCTATGGTGGAGTTCAAACTGTTAAAACAACTACTAATTACTATCACCCAGTAACAAAATTCACGAGTAAATGAAGACTGTACAATATGCAGAAAAAGTAGGTAAAGAGTTAATTTAGTTTGTTTTTGATCTTAATCTTTAATAATAAGAAAAAGACTGCCAAACAAAAAT
>RJWT010003631.1:0-35826 GCA_004365215.1 Cuniculus paca | reverse complement strand
CCTGTAATTAAATGAAGGATAGTGTTGTGTTCACTGTTTCTCTTTGCTCCCCCCCCCAATAATATTAAATGACATTTAGCACAATCATCATTTCCCAGGTGGTCTCAGTGGGGATGGAGGAAGTGTATGCCCTAAAGTTACTCTCAGCCTGAGTAATGGAGTCTGTGGAACAATCCTGGAGCGCCTGGCTTGTGCTTAAGAGAGTCAGAAAAGACTTTCAAATCTCTTCAGCCTGCTCAGATCTCAGTGTGTGGGGACCAGTCCCCCACAGGGAGATGGAAAGGAGAAATCTGTTCTCTCTGGCAGAAGAGTCTTCTGTAGGACGTTTCCTGCCTTGCTCCATCTGATTCTTCCACCTCCATCAGAGTCACCAGGCCCGTGTTCAGAGCTGGGCTGGTGTGCTATAGTGGTCAGACCATAGATGCGAGAGTCCAGCCACCAGTATCAAAGTGCTAGCTGCACCACATCTTCCATAGGACCTCAGTGTTGGCTTTGAAAAGCTGCACTTCTCTCTCCCCACCTTTGCAAAACCCAGACAGCAGTAACGGGATGGGGGATCTGAGTGTTCTCACTGACCACAGGAAGGCCACCGAACGGGATTCTTTTGAGTATATTATCTTATTCCAACATCATCTGGCAGATGTTATCGTGTAGTAGAGATGAGTACAACTGAGGCTTGGAGATTTGCTTTAACTTGCTCAAGATCCCATAGGTAGTCAACAGCAGAGCCACTTCTGAATCTGCTTCTCTTTGACTTTAAGGTCCGTGTTCTTTCATCACCTTGTGATTAGTGACTGCATTTGAGAGGCCTGCTATTTTAAGTTCTTGGAAAGTACAAATGAAACAGAAAAATTCTGCTAGCTTGAAAAAAAAATCATTTTATGTGGATGAGAATGAGTCTTTCTCCACTTCCTAGAATCAGCATTTCCTAAAGTCAGTTTATGATCTATCAGTGAAATTTTTTTGGGTCATTTAGAAGTAGGCATAATATGAGAATTAGTATCGAACTTTTATTCATCCACCAAATTTCATTAATTAACCTATTAAATCCATGTTTTTTGTCTATTATGTTATATTATGGCTAAGTTTTTTTTAAATTTAAAGTTGGCTTAAAGAAAAATTGCAAGGGAATGCTCATACAGATGCCACGTAAAGCACATAGAAGTGAAGCTAGAGTCCAGACTCTAAATCCAGATTGTCAGGTTTCACGTGGCAGCTCTGAACGCTCATGTGTGTGATCTGGGTAAATTACACCAATGATCTTAGTATCAATTCCCTCCCCTGTAAAATGGGGATGATGATAATCATGCCAACCCTGTAGAGTTGCTCCAGGAAGTAGCCGAGTCAATAGCAGGCTTTGGGACAGGTGACTGTATGTGGGAAGCAGAGGATGATGGAGAAGAATCTTGAAGGTAATGGACAAGTGACTACAGTTCTTACAGGAGCAATGAGGCTTCCCAGTGTGAGAAGCTTAGGCAGATCAGAGATAGGAAATGTTCCAGCTCCAGGTCAGAGTGGCATAGAGAAGCTTCTCCCTCTTCTCTAGTCAGGACCCCACCTGCTAGAGACTGCAGAGTCCCTAACTGGGTATCAGAATGGCACCAAGAAGCTGCAGCAGCTTCCCTTCTCTGACACTGAACTATTCCTGACCCACTCCCCTTGCTGCGTAAACACGCAGCTATGTATCCAAAAGTTGGCAAATCCATAAGGATCCTGGCTGGGAACCTCTTCCATGCACATGTGCTGTCAGAAGGCCCTTTGACACCAACTTTCTTCCCAAGAGATGATCTCTGTCCCCTACTCACTTGAAGCACCAAGATAGATGTTAAGGGATCATTAATATCTCATCTCTAACAGGGACTGCAGATTGTATTTCCCTTCTAAGTTCCTTCAACCTGACTGGCACGTTTATCACTGGGTACGTGTTCTCTTTATGGTAACTGCATCACAATAGGGCTTAGCATGGTACAGGCGCACACTGTCCCTCAGCCTCAGCTTGAGTCGTGGGGCCCACTTTGGAACTTTCCTTTTCTCAGATGATATGTATGGAAGTCAGACAATAGACTAGAAAGAAGTTGTGCTTCCAGCATTGTCTCTGAGAAGTAGAGTATAATTTTTGTGTTCTTCTTTGCATTTTTTTGTGTTACAAGCCTTTGGTGAAGGACATGCATTACCTTTATAATCAGAACAAAAAGCAGTAAACATGGTTTTTGAAAACTACATGAAATGTAGAAAATCAGTTAGCCCTTCAAAGACCTCTAAACTCTCGGAGGTGTAAGCAAAAGGAGGGCCTTGAGCTCAGTGAAGAATGTAGATCTCTAAACCCAGGGACCCCAGGCCCCAGGACTTAGGCCACTGGCTCTGCAAATTCCTCTTATGCATCTTTTCCTTTCCTGTTTGAAAAGCAAGCCCAAGTCTCTGCAAAGGGTAATATTTGTTATGTATGGAAGGTTTGCTGCGTGGCAGGGGACAATCCTAAATGCCTTACAGATGAAAACTCTTTCAATTCTCACTACACTATCATGTAAGTACAATCATTACCATGCCTGTTTTTCAGATGGAGACACTGAGGCCAAAGAGATTAAAGACTGCACATCTGTTAAGTGAAAATATGGGTTTGACCCCAGGCAATCTGGCCTTAGAATCTGCATTCTTATACCCAGGGATGTGCTGACTCAGTGGATTCTCACTATGGAACTTCCCCCATAGGCAGGAGTAGGAGTCCCTTTTCTGTTGCTGCAAGGAAATATCCAAGGCAGGCTACTTATGAAGAAAAAAGAGGTTTATTTATCTGAGCGTTGGTCCAAATACCATAGTACCAGTTCTATGACATGTGGCTGGGTACTAAACAGGAAGCCCAGGAGGCTGAGTATGGCCAGGCTCTGGCTTTATGACAGCCCTCTCGTGAAAACTAACCAGGGTCCAGCTAGGACATCTGGATCTTTTCCCATGACATCCCCCTAACCCAAAGATCTCCCCCTAGGTGCTGCCTCCTTTAGGTTCATATTGTTTCCCAACACTGTCACTCTGGAGTCCCAGCCTCCAGCATAAGAGGCTCACAGGCACACACTTTAAGCCTTATCCAAGCCATTGCCTTCAGCCATGAGCATTTATGGATGTGCTGCCCCTTCTACCAATCAAATCACAATCTGCTTCCCCATGGTGATCTACTCTGAACAGAGGCCAGGAACCAAATGTCTCCTGGAAGCTCTCTCAATTCAGCTAACTCCATCTTTTTTCAATCATTTCAGCCCCAGAACATGCTATTTCTGTCCCTACATAAAGCTTTGTCCCACAACTCTATGGAAGACTGACTCCTTCTCATCCTTCTCCCACCTAAATACCAGCTCCTCAAGTGAAGGACTCCTGCCTATCTCCACTAACTAAATCCCTGTCTATTTGTTTTCTGCCATTGCACCCTAATTTTTCCCATATGGTAAATACCACAATATGTAAATACATAGTTGTAGTTTGTCTTTGTCTACTTAATTATTAGAGTGTAAGATGGCCTTTTGTGTAACAGTGTGGAATCTGGAGCCCGACTATTAAATTTGAATCCCATCTTTGCCACTAAATAGCTATTTGATCTTGGGAAAAATTGCTTAACCTTTGTCTGTATTTGTACTTTCATTTGAAAAATGAACTCTCAAAGAGTTGTACCAAGGGGTAAATGAGAAAATACAGGTAAATATGTGGAACTAGTCCTAGAATGCAATATGTGCTCAATAAATGGTACTGTTACTGTTTACACTTTTACCTCCCCTTAGAAGTGAGAGAAGAATGGGGATCATGCCCATTTTATTCTCAGTATAAAGACCAGCACCTGGATTACCAAGGTGCACTCTAGAGAGGTTGAAAGTACAAATGTCCCAGGTAGCTTTTCCAGCTACTTCAGAGGAGACATGTGACAACTGATTCCAACCCTGATCAGGAGGGCCACAAACCACGTGGGTCATGAGAAAAATGGCCAGCAGCAGCCTTTTGGAGCTGTTAAACTCAGAGCCCAGGAAGCTGAATCTTCACAAGCTTACAACTTGGGAAGATGGGAAATTTTGTATTCACAGTGCTTGGATAGAAGGATGACCATGATGCTTGTCATGCCCACCAACACAAACATGGATGCCACTTACATAATTGCAGGAGGTGGGGCTTATTGTGTGCCCTGTCTTTTCAGGATACAAAGAGTTTCTCTTTAGCCCTGGAGGCACCCTACATACCTGTCTACCAAATCCCAGAAGAGAGGTAGAAATTTAAAATTCCTTTCTTGGTGAAGGAAAGCATCTTGAATATTTTTGGAGTACCTACTATGTACTCATGCTAAGCCTTCTCGAATATCATTTCATTTACAGCATATGATCAAAAATTGCAGTGGGGCCAGGTGTAGTGGCACATGTCTGTAATCCCAGCACTCAGGAAACTGAAGCAGGAGGATCACCATGGGCTACATAGTGAGACCCTGCCTCAAAAAATAAATTTCAGTGAAAAAACTCTTACAGTAAAAGACACATTGTTACCAATTTCCCTCAAAAGACTCCATCTCCCTTCAAACACACTTATCCTATAATTATTACTGTGTTTTTACAAGGTATAGTAAAAATACAAAGAATTCTACTGCCAAGTGCCATTCAGTGGAAAGGCAGGCTTGTGAAAACATGACAGTGTGTCTTCCTCCAATACATCTGGTACCACGTGACTTCTGGCTTTTCCCCCAATTCAAAATGATTCAAAACATTTTGAATCAATTCTGGTCATCAAGGCAGCCATAACAGTGTAACTAAAGACACTCACAAAAAAGAACTTCCAAGGAGGCTTCAGGAAGTGGCAAGAAAGATAGTATAAGTGTGTTTGAAGCAAGGATAAGCATTTTGAGGAAGATTGATGACAATGTGTCTTTTACTGTAATGCTTAGGTTTTTTTCTTAACTTAAGCACACACTGTATTTTTCAATCATACCTCATAAACCTTACCACCAATTCCTTAAGATAGGAATTATTATGATCACCATTTCCACATGAGATTCTGAGCACCACATGATTTAGGATGTCTAAGGTTAGAATATGGGATATGGACCAAGTATTCTGGCTTCATGGCCCAAATATGGACCCTGCATCACGTGAATATAACATGTGAGATTGCTTGCATGATTGGTTGGCTTCATACAGTAGAGTTTTTATGCTGTAATATCTGACCTTATCTTTCAACTAAAATGCTTAGGTTGTCCTTACACTAAAGGAGCAATCCAGGTTCAGCGACATATCACCGGACAGGAATACAGAAGAACAAAAGTGTTTGGGAGTTGTTTGTTTGCTTTTAAGCTACATGACTTTGGATATATCATTCATCCTCTCTTTGTCTCAGTTGTTTTGTCTTGTTTTTCCATTGTACAGTTATATTAATTGATTGCTAAGATCCCTTCTGGCTCAAACATTCTGTAAAATCTAGGTGGCAGATTTCTTTTTAGAACACATAATTGGACAAGAAAGTTCTGGGATAATTCCACACTTGTAAGTATATCAAGACTAGCTCAGGGAACTACAAAACTGAGAAAATCCTTCACTGCCTTCCTCTTCTGACATCATTTCCAAAGACCACAATGCTTTCTTTACTGACCTCTTGTCTCATAGCAGGCAGTCAGGATCCTTCCCTCTGATTTAATCAGGGCCCCCATCTGATTTATGTCGATTTACATTGATGGATAGATTTTGTCTGTGTGGCTACCAGTAGAGTCATAGTGAGCTAATAGAAGAAAATCCTCAGGAAGATAACTCACCAATTTCTCAAATCCTAGGAAGTAAAACTGAAGGCAAATGATTCCATGCTTGACTCAGGTAGCCTACCATGAGGACATAATTCCTTATGGAGTCCCTGGAAAACATTCTCCAGTATAACCATGCCAACAGGAGATGCACTTGAGGAGAGAGAGCATCACTGTTCCCCTTCTGTGTACGGAGCCCACTGCTGCAAATATGTGCTCCATCTCTCAGGGAGCAAAGCCAGTATTTCTGAAGAGACACATTGTCTTGGTCACTTTTCTTTGTTGCTGAGACAAACACCTGACACCCAAAATTAGGGAAGAAAAGGTTTATTTAGCTCAGTTTCTGGAGATTTCAGTCCATAATCAGCTGGCTCCAAAGCAGGGTGGCATGGCACTGGGGCAACATTTCAAGGCAGCAGCCAAAGCATAAGAGAGCAAAACGCAAGCCTCTTCTTTACCCTCAAATTGTACACAGGCCACCCCCCACCCCCCTTCAAGGTGGATATAACCCTCACAAAATGTCCTTGCCTTCCTTTGCACAGGATGAGAATATTTACAAAGTAAGAACCCTGGCTCCCTGCTGAGTCTCTCAGTTAAACTTCTAAACTTCTCAAGTTGACACAATGTATTAACCATAGGACACATCCAGGTGTGTCTTTACCAACTCACTTTACCTTCCAGGTTCTCCTTTTCAAGTCATGGTAAGTGCACAGGCATTTCAACAAAGGAAATCCGGGGCCAAACACTTGATTCTTCTTTACTAGTTGACACCCAAACTCTGGACCTCTGCTGTCTTCTCTTAGGCCAATACTAAGTTTTTGTTAGCCTCTGTAATCTGAAAATCTTTTCTGAGATCCAGAGAACTGGTTATCCCTACTTACTCAGAATGAATGAAAGCACATAGTTGAAATTTATCAGTTTTTCAATGCAGTAATTATAGAGACCAATCTCCCAATGCCATGAATATTTTATCTTGGAGATGACTGCATAAATATTGTATTTGAATATTATGGCTTGGGACATCACATTAATATTGCAAGACCATAGTATTACCCATATAATGGAACATGAAATTAAAAAGCTGAGCTATAGAAGGAAAAATTTGTTAGTCTCCTCACCTGCATTTTTTTCTCCCCTCTGCCCAGTCTGATTTCCATGTAACTTTGCATATAAGTTATCTAAAATTTAAAATTTTAATTATGATCATATGCACCACCTAGATATTCTTATATTATATTCTTATATAATTAACACTAGCAAGAACTGAAGTAGGATTTCATTTTCTGAAATGAAACTCAGGGTGGCTTTCTGTTATGGTTCAGTCATGTCTTCATGTGGCAAAAGTGACTATAATGAAAAACTTTTACTAAGTCCCCTCCCCAAACTAGAACATGACTTCCTAAGGGGTTTGGATTTTGCATGTGGAAAGATGTGTTAGAGAAAGAACAGCAGGAACATTGGACATTTGGATCTTCTGTTTGGTTTTACCCTTGCGTGAGTCTTCTGTGTGTTCTTGGGAAAGTCATCAACCTTCTCAGAGCTTCTCTGTCTGCAATGTAATGGAGTGCTCCCCATGCCCTCTTCATAGGTATAATGGAGTGGATTACAGAAGGTCACAGTTGGAATCATGACTGAAGACCTATGGCAGGATTCAGCCTGAGATTTGTTGTTTGTTTGTTTGTTTGTTTGTTTTTTTACCTAGAGACACTTTTTTGAAGGAATGTGAATGTCTCTCAAAATGTACATTTTCTACTTCTGTGCAGGCAGAACCACCACTCTCCACTATCTTAAATTCAACCTAATTCACAGTGTCCATAGCCTGTCTGACCCCTGTAGGCATTGAACTTTATAATCCAGACCTAGCCCAACTTTTCATTTATACCAAGGGGGAAACAGACTCAGGATTCCTCACTTTTTGAAGTCACCCATCTTGGGGTGAGCCTTTCAAGTAGGTATGAAACCCCTGACCAGAAGTCTGTATATCGCAGTCATACATGGAATAAGGAGGCTGTAGTGATGGTAATATAAAGAAGCATTCATAAAGCACATCATATATAAGGAACTGAAAAATCCAGACTCCTGAAAATGTGTGTAGCTCAGCAGGTTAGAGGGACAAGAAAGCCCCTGGACTGCAATCTCCTCACCAGATAACTGGCCCTGTGGAGCACAGATTCTCCTTTTTTCTCTCGTGGACCCCTGCCAGAGTCCAGCATGGTTCCTGGCACACAGTAACATGCTATGAATCTTTGCTTCAGTGAATTTGAGAGTTTGAGCAGGATTGGTTCTAGCTATGTCCACCTTCCACTCACCATCCCTGTGACCTTTCTGAATCACAAAGTAGGTGATTATCATATATAAATATACATACTAGCACAGGAATTACTAATCTGAGGGCTTACAGGGAGAATTCAGGAGGTAGGCTTACATGACCTCGGATAGGAAGCAAGTAATATCCTTATTTCCACCAAATTCTAACTGAAATATAACTGAAGGTAGGTACCAATACCTACCTGGTAGTGGTAGCAATAACCAAATTTGTCACCAATAAAAATAACATACTTTCATCCAGGTGCAGTGGCATATGCCTGTAATTACAGTTACTTGGGAGGCTGAAGCAAAATTGCAAGTTTAAAGCCAACCTGGGAAATTTAGCAAGACCCTGTCAATCAGCCAATCAATCAATCAATCAATCAATCAATAAGGATAGGGTTATAGCTTAGTGGTAGAACATCTCTGGGTTTAATCCCTAGTATTGCACACATGCACACACACACACACACAGAAACACATCAGTTTCTTGTCACATTACATATGGTGCAGACACATCTAGATAGTATTTATGCTTGCTCCCAATCCAAAAATGTGTAAGTTATTAGACTTGCTGTGGCACTTTGTTACTAAAAGTATTAATAAAGAAATACACAAGACAACATGAATTTGGTATTCTTCAAAATATTTTGTAATCTCCTATGTAATGTGTGAAGAGACAGACATATTACTACATCATAACTTTGGTGTAGGTTTTCTGCGTCTTTCACCATTTGCATTTTGGAGCACTATTCAGAGATGACACCTCCAGTCTGCAAGCATCAAACTGCTCAGATATGATGGTACAGAAGTGCTTTGAAAAGTGCACTGAAGAGGAAGTAGATCTAGCAGATAATCGTTGCCATCTGATGGTGATGGTCAAGTCCCCTATGCTCTATCAGTTTTCCATAACAGTAGTGCTTGTCTCAGTACCTGGCGAATAGCAAGGTCTCAATCAACACAGTTATTACTGTGATGGCATCATCTGGACTCTCAGCAGAGTCTCTTTCAGGCCAACTTGGGCTCAGGGATGCTTTTTGCTTCCAGGTTCATCCGGAAGCAAGGCCTAGATCGGCTCTTCTTGGAGTGTGATGCCCACATGTGGCGCCTGGGGGACCGGCGTATTCCTGAGGGTATTGCTGTGGATGGTGGCTCTGATTGGTTCCTGCTAAACCGGAAGTTTGTAGAGTATGTGACATTTTCCACAGATGACCTGGTGACCAAGATGAAACAATTCTACTCTTACACTCTGCTACCTGCTGAGGTAAGTTTCAGGAAAGCTTCCCTGAGACAGGTTGGATCTGGCACTGGCTTGGGGAAAGGGGGAGTGAATGTTTGGCAAAGTGATGCCAGTTCACCAGTGTTGTCCCCCAGGCATCCAGATAAAGGTGGAGCACTGCATGAGCTTCCAGAGACCTTGCTGTCCTAGCAATGCTCCTGTCCCTCTCCAGTCTGCATGGAGGCCATGTGATAGACACTAACAACAATGTACATGGTATCTTTGTACAATGTAGAAAAAGCAACTCAAGATACTTAGCCCCACTGAGCATATTTGGAAAAGCTGCAGGTACTTGAAACTACTTTTCAGACCGTACAACCCACTACATAAGGTAGCAGACCATCCCCAGGCCTTCTGAAAACAGTATGGATCCAGTTCTGAAGGGTTGTTACCAACATGTCAGCAGCTTTCTTGTCAAATCTGGCCTTCAATCATCTCCCTGATCTCCAGATCACTTTCAGTCTAATTTCCAGTCAAAGAACTGCAAAGCATGTTCCATTCCTACAGGGCCTGTGACATTTCTCATGAATGGTGCACTCTTTTCCCCCCTGGCAGGGCCCCCACCTCTAGACCTTGTGGGTTGTGTGTTTCTGCATTCCAGACCTCACAGTGCATCTTGTTTGATGATATCCACATCAGTATGTAGGGCAGTGTCCAGCTTCAGGGAGGGCTGACTGCCCACATCACTCCAAAGGGATGATGATGCTCTTGTCATCACCGGGCCAGGTTTTACTATTCTACGCACATGTTAAGTAATCAGCTTTTAATCCTATTTCAGTGAAAATCACCTTTCTTTCAACTCTGATAACCTCCACATCCATTATCTCACAGAGAATTTCTGCATCATTATGAAAGGACACAGGGCAATCGGTAATTGGGTCCTCACTGCCACTGCTTGATAGAAAATAGGTGCCTCTGTGGGCTTGTAGATGATTCAAGCCTAAACTCACATCCACTGACATGTCATTTAGCATTACAGGAAGGCCAGCAGGGTGTAGTGGGTGGAGCGTCATCTTGCCCATCCACTGACTTAGAAGAGATCATTGGCAGTTTGGTTGTTTTCATCAGGAAGCCCACAACACTGCAGCTGGTCACAGTTTTGTGTGCACTTTCTTCACTTCCCCTGCCTGCTCCACACACACATGCAAATGTGTCCATAGTTTCTTTTAGACTCTATTCCTCCATCACTGCACTACTGAACTGTCTTTCCTTCCCCTAGATGCCTCCAGCAGACTAGATTAGAAGAAATCTGAAAGCTGCCCATAAATTTGTAACAGACATTGATCCCCTAATTTCTTTCCTTAGAGATCAGAGATCAAAGGAGAATATATTCTTCTGGTGGCTGAGATTGCTGAAAAGAAGGGGTGAAATGGGAATTTCTTTTCCTCCCCACTACTCTTCTCTCAATATCAGCAGCTCCAACCTTTGCATCTCGTCTCTGGTTGCTGTTTTCACTGAGCGTTGACTCCTTCTCAGATGCTTTGGAGAGGTTGATAGAGGATCCTAGGATTAGGGAGAAATGATTTAAACTGCTTTAGCTTGACAGACATTAAGCGGCCCACCCTTCTCGGGTTGTAGTCATACTGTGAGGGCTGGTTCCGGTTCAGCACCACGGAGAGCGAACCTCTCGGCCTTTCCCTTCCTTATAGTTGCCCTGGGAAGGCGCCTACTGAATGTTGCATGGGCCTGACTCCCCTGGGTAATAGTCACACTGTGTGAGTGACCAAGGCAAGTGAAAGCCCGGGATCCCTTTCAGATCTGGGGTTGGTCGATCCATGGATCTGGCCTCCCTCACCCAGGAGTAAAATTCCAGCACATCAGCCATTATCACCAAGCTATCTTAGACCTGAAGCTCTTTAATTTCAAATTTGGCACTCTGCAAAGCAAAGGCCCTTTTAGCTCTTAGTTTCCTGGAAAAATTTTCTCTATATTTGGTTCATATGTGTTGACATAACCCGAGAGACTTTTTCCATCTGCTGAAATGACAGCAGAGGCCCTGTGTGGTAAGAGATGTCTTGAAATCAGAATCTAGATACTGAGGAAGACATCTCTCAGAGTAGGAAAAATTAAGCCATGCTGGACACAGCATGAGGCAGCACTGGAGTAAGCTGTGTGGCAGCTGACCTCTCTGCCTATAGAGAACAGATGGGGTTCTGGGAATTCTTTCACAGGTGGAGGCACCAAGGAGGACCACAAGCCCGGTATACTTGGGGAAAGCTGGAAGAGGTCTCAAGCTGGCTACTTTTTCTCCCTGCAGTCCTTCTTCCACACAGTTCTGGAGAACAGCCCCCACTGTGACACCATGGTGGACAACAACTTGCGTATTACCAACTGGAACCGCAAGCTGGGGTGCAAGTGCCAATACAAGCACATCGTGGACTGGTGTGGCTGTTCCCCCAATGACTTCAAGCCCCAAGACTTCCATCGGTTCCAGGTGAGCCCATGTGCACCCCTCACCCTGCCTTTCCTGCACACATCTGTAGGTAGCCAGGACTATACCCATGGATCTTGTCATTCCTCACTGACTCACCCTGGCTTTTGGTAATAATAAAAACAACATCCACAACAACCAACATTAACTGCACCTATGTGCTCCATGACAGGAGTAGGAGAATTTTCCATCTGTTGAACAGATAGCAGATTCTGTGGGTTTTGAAGTTGGATTCTAGACCATGGTTCTAACCATTTTGTCAGTGTAGATTCATGAACTCCACAGCACTCTCATAATATGTCTTACTATTCCATCTCAGAGATAGAGAAACTGAAGCATAGAAAGATCAGAAACCTTATTCAGGGTCATACATGTCATGTCCCCAGTGTGTCAGTTTCTAAAGGCCTTTCTCATCCACTTCAATCACATTTCCCTAGAAACTGGGCATAGTGGCATGTGCCTGTAATCCCAATGCTCTTGGAAGCTGACACAGGAGGAGCATAAGTTCAAGTTCTACCAGGGCAACTGTGCCACTTAGCAGGACACAATCTCAAAATAAAAAATAAATAAATAAAGCTCAATGTGAATGCCTTAAGTTCTTTCCCCAATACTGCTAAAAAAATTACCTCAAAATATTCATGAAAAACATTTCTGACTATCAGCTTGAATATACCAAGATCAGAGTTTTTCAGCTCCAGCACTCTTGACATTGTGGCCAGATCCTTCTGTGCTGTGGGCTGCCCTGTGCACTGTGGAGTATTTAGCAACACCCTCATCCTCTCCAGCTGTGATAACCAAAAATGTCTCCAGACATTGCCAGATGTTCCTTGGAGACAAACTTGTCCCTGGTTGAGAGCCACTGATCAATAGCAAGGTCCCAAAATGTGTACTTTTGTTGTATTACATTTTAGGAGAAATCTGATGAGCCACCAGTTTCAGAAACTGCCGCACTCTGTGAACTTGAAGGAGTAGCAAGCTACAGAGCTGTTATTACCTTCACAGCTGTCTCAGCACAGCCTGGCAATTTACAGTTCTGAGGATCACAGAGGCAGGAGGGCAGGAGATGCCTCAGCTTTCAGGTCCTACCCTGAAGGCAAGCTCCTCCCATCCCCTCTCCCCTGATCTATTTCCTCCAGACCAGACTGGGGGCTGGGGGAGGAAGGGCTCTCTATGCTTCTTCCTCCTCTCCATTTTGCTGCACAGCTGGTGAATTTGGTAGGGCTGGGGGTGGGGTGTCCCACTCTGGTATTTCTTGCCATCAGACCCAACACCATCCTAGTTTTGAGCCTCCTGGTGTGCAAGGCACATAGCAGATTTTAATTCTGTAATCCACATACCCTTAAATTTCTCTAGGACCTAGTGGCAGATATAGAGCTATCTAGAACTCTCTTCAAACTCATGTTATCTGAGGATGAACTTGGGTAGTGTTTTGACTCTCCACTGTCCATGCAGAAAGGATTGGCAGAGCAGAAAGTGTTGCAAGGGAAACATCTAAACTATTAAAAAGAAGAAAAGGAAAAGGACTCCTATATTTGCAGAAGCCACACCACCCTTGCTGCAAAGGATCTTCATGAGTTAGAGAAAGGACCTAGAGCCTCCCTCTAGCACTTCTTGGGCACCAACATCTGTATTCCAGTCCCAGCATCCCAGGGAAATTGTGGCTTCTAATAAAGCATGGCTCACTTAGAAACCATGTCATGTGCTCACAGCTCTTTCCTTCACAGTAAACAAAGATCAAGAATATTCTCAGACGTCTAGAATCAAGCAAACCCTGCCTGTAAGGAACTTGGTGTTCTTGTTCAAAGAACTTTAAGGAGGAGAATGATAAATATAGACACATGCCCTTTTAGAAGATCAGGCTATGGTCAGAGAATTCCAAGCAGAGTAATGTCGTCCTGCCACTGAGGCTGGTTTTCTTCCCCTGGGAAATGAAGTCTTACAGTCACTTGGATAGACAGATGCCTAGTAGCAAACTGAAGTAGTAAAGATAATATTCACATAATAATAGTAGTTAACTAATATTATGTGCTGTCTTTTTTGTGGTACTGAGGATTAAACCCAGGGCCTTCACAATGAATTACATCCCCAAACCTTTATTAATTTGTTATTTTGAGACAGAGTCTCACTAAGTTGCTAAGTTGCCAAGGCTGGCTTGAACGTGAGATCCTCCTGCCTCATCCCCCCAGAGTACTGAGATTATAGATGTGTGCCACCACACTTAGCTTATATACCCATTTTAAAGATGTGCAAATCAGAGCAGATGGGTGACTTGCCCAAAAACATACACAGCTAAACAGAGGATTAGGAAAATGTAACAAAGGATTTGAGCTCAGGCGGTCCAGCTCCATTCAGCACTACCATGAAGGACCCAAGCTGGCTCCTGCCCTACAGAGAGAGGGACCCAGGACCCATGAAGCAGAGGAGCATGGGATGTTTAGAATAATACGAAAGGCCTTTATTTTTTTTTTCCAGAGTTTCCAGTTTGCTCAGTTAATTTGGTCATACAGCAGTGCCAGAGAAAGAGCTCGGGTTTGGAGTAATAAAACTCAGTTTTGTACATAGCACTTCCCTCTCTGAGTTTGGTGCTCTCATCCATAAAATGGGAAGATCATTCCCTAACCTGGTTGAGTTGTGGGAGGGCTAGAAGTAATGACACAAATGCGGTGCTCTGCATATAGGATGTGCTTAGTAGTTATTATTATTATTATTGTTGTTGTTGCTATTAATTCACTAAAGCGCAGACAGTGCTAGACCAAATTTAAGTCCATAATAACAAAGCTCCTCGAGGGACTGGGCTTTGTTTTATTTGTTTCCAGACCAAGGGTCAGCAAATGACAGGCCCCAGGCAAAAGCCCTGCCTGCTTCTGTAAGTTAAGTTTCATAGGAACATAGCCTATCCCTTTATTTAGCATTTTGCCTATAGCTGTTTTCCTGCTACAAAAGCAGAGTTAAAAGTGACACCATATTTACACTCTGGCATTTTACTGGGTATTTTGCCAGTCCCTACCCTAGAAAATAGTATCAAATCGGGTAGGTGGCAAGTGCTCGGGTGTGTATTTCTTCGGCCTTGGAGCATGAATCTGAATCCTGGCTTTTCACTGACTTGCTGCGTGTCCTTGGATAGGTCCCTTCCCCTCTCTGGTCCTATTTCCCTCAAAGCTCAGTTTTTACCCTGGTCCTTAAGCACTGCATCAGTCACCGGAGACATTTTTTCCTTTTGGATACATTTCTGAGCTTCACCCAAGAGATTTTGATTCAATAAGTCTCAAGCAAGACCCTAGAATCTGAATTTGTAAAATACGGAGATAGCTCTGCAGTGCAGCCAGCACCTGGTATCACTTGCATCATCCTCAGATCTTAGCAAATGAATCACCTGGAAGCCCTGTGAAAAACACAGATTTTCCAGCTCCTCCCTGAAGATTCCGATTAGTAAATCTTCAGTGTCCCTGGCGAGTACACGAGTCCGCTAGAACACCACAGAGGCACAAAGGGGTGATGATGAGGACCGCGGGGAGCAGCAGAGTCCATGTCCTGTCTAAAGGGATCCCCCCGACCGCTGTTCAGTGCTAATCAGCTGTTATCATGAAGGAACCTGGGCCAGGGGTCACCAGATCAATTGCTGCTTCAAGGGAAATTGTTTCATGGCACTTCCCCTTTTCAAATTTGCCAGCTAATTCAATTTTAAAACATTCTGCTGGCCAACTAAAATACACCTGCAGGCTGTGTTTGCCCTCGACGACTATCCATCCGTGACCTCTGCTGAATGATCTCTGAGGGTCGTCCCCGCTATAAACCTCTAGGATTTAATTTATTTAACAGGCGTTTCCATGACGCATACCAAGTGCCTGCATTGCTTTCTGTGCTTCATAGATATCAAGGATAGATAGGATCCTTCCATGCACACGCCTCCATTCTGATAGGGAAACTGACCACAGAGAGGTGGTAAGAGTCAGGGCTGGCGTTTGGATCCTCACAATGGGGTGGACTCTGAGATGAGAGTCTCCACGGTCACTTGCTGTTGAGTTTTGTTTTGTTTTTCCATCTCCTGAGTGCAGCAGACAGCCCGGCCCACTTTCTTTGCCCGCAAGTTTGAAGCCGTGGTGAATCAGGAGATCATCGGGCAGCTGGACTACTACCTGTATGGGAACTACCCGACAGGCACCCCGGGCCTGCGCTCCTACTGGGAGAACCTGTATGATGAGCCTGATGGAGTCCACAGCCTGAGTGACGTGGCACTCACCCTGTACCACTCCTTTGCACGTCTGGGCCTGCGAAGGGCGGAGTCCTCCTTACACACAGAGGGTGAGAACAGCTGCAGGTGAGTTGAACCTGTGGGCTGGGGCTGCAGGGATAGGTAGCCCCAACTGGGAGCTTAGGGTACTAAGGAGGGTCTCCCCACCCCAGGGACTGCAGTGTCAGGCTTTCTCCTTCCTTCCCAGGCCCCCGTATCATCGCTGCATCCATGCCTGTGTGAGCACCTTCCTATCTAAGCCATGGCCACCCTTTCTATTTACTTGGTACCATCTCAGAAAGCCAGCTCTACCCAGCACTCTGGTAGGCTGAGGCAGGAGGATCACAAGTTTGAGCCTAGAGCACTTAGGGACCTTGTCTCAGAATAAAAAAGGTCTGGAGTACAAAGGTCCTGGGTTTAGTCCCCAGTACTGAGAAAGAAGGCAAAAAAACAAAAAGAAAATCAGCTCAAATATTTTACCCCAGTGACTACCTTGCAGGCTCATTCTTTATGCGGCACACATGTGTTTTGAAAGGAAGCTTGATGTCACTGTATTATGCACTAGCATAAGTCTTCAGTGGAAGCTAACCATGAGGAAATACAAAAAAGAAAGACATCTGTACTTCTTATGATGGAAATTGTCAAATGTGTACAAAATGGAGAGAGTAGTGGGATCCAGCGTTCCCATCACCCCACACAGCAGTTACTAATTTCACCCATTTTATGGTATTCTCACCTTCACCTACTCTCTGCCTTCTCTCAGAGCAGTGCACAGCACATGCCAGACATCCCATCCTTTCAGCCATAAATATTTTAATACACGTCTCTGAAAAAGAAGGACTCCTGTTTAAAACATAACTAGCACATCATTATCGCACCTAAAAATATAAGCCAGTAAATTATTAAAAGACAAAGTTGTGATTTAAAATGTCCAGCCATCCTTCAGAATCCTGTCCCCTCCTGCTCGTGAGTGCCACTTGATACTTCCAGAAAGAATATTCTAGAATATACAGAAAACAGAGAGAGGAGGAAAATAATTCAGTACAATCCCCTCCCGCCTTCTTCCTTTCACCAGCTAGCCCTTTTCATTTTGTGTTCTTTTTCTTCCCTTCTCAGTGCTGGACATGGGAATATCTGCATAATCACAAGAACCCTGCATCCCTCCTCCCTTGGCATTACACTCTTAGCCCCCCTTTCCCCATGTGGCTCTCAATGTCCCTCCAAATGATCCTCCTTAATTTTGCTCGTATTCCATCGAGTGGAAATTTCCGTTTGCTTAATCCAGTCCTTTACTGTTGCTATTGTCAGTAATGTGCCATTGTAAATAATGTTCTGATGACTATCTTTTTTACAGAATGCCTTTTTTAAAAAATTCTCTTTTCTGATTATTTCTTTAGGATAGCTTCCCAGAAATGCCTCTAATGACTCCCCTTTTTTTCCCTTCTCATCCCACCTGTTCCTCTTAACAACATAGCAAATTTTTTTATAGTCTTTGAGACTCAGTCTCTTGTTACTGTGACTTCCCTCATGTATTCCTCTTTGTCCATTCTTCCCTCTCCCCAAAGAGGGAAGAAAAAATAGAGTGGGACTATTTCCAAAAACCCAGGCAGGCTTCCCTGCAGAGCCTGCAAGATTTGTCAGCAGGAAGCTTCAGTCATCTTCAGTGCCTCCTCAGTTCCCAGCCTTCTCTGCAGGTCTAGATAGTTCAAAGACAGACAAGAGTGGGTTAGGGAGCCAGGACCTTTACTTTGAACTCTACCTACTCACTGTTGACCATAGGGCAGTCATGAACTTCTGTAGAACCTCAGGTTCTGCATCTGTCTGATGAGAAGAATCACATCACAAGAAAATATGAGGTTTGAGGGAGAAAATTGTACAAATCCACTTTAAGGGTTATGTAGTATTGTTACCACCATTTTAATAGTGTTTGGCACACTAAATATTCAGTAGCACTTATGTCATTGCTGGTGTCCTAGTCACTATTATTAAGCTGTCAAAGTTGGTCAGCAGTGAACCTATCATATGATCCAGTTATATGAGCCTCCTACTGAACTCATGATGATTATCTTTATTCACAGTCCCCTCTGTCATCCTATAGCTAACCTCTTGCCATGGGCAGCACCATCCAAGTGCTACTTCCTCTCTCAAGATTTTTAAGGGCTCCCCCCAAGAGCCCCAACTTGTCCCAAACTGAAGTGGCTCAAGAGTTTTCACCTCCAACACACCCCCTACACAGTTCTGCAGTGCCTTGGGTCAAGGGTGCCCTAAATATCTTACCCCGGCTGGTCTGGGGCAGAATGTAGATACTGAATATATCCCCAGTACACAGCTCTGGGCCCCACATTTAGGAGGTGGATGACCTCCAAGAGTAGTTTTAGTCACAAGGTCCCTAGAATGTATAAGATGAATGATCTGATAAGAAATTTCAAAAGACACCCTCGATTTATTTAAGGTTGTTGAAATTTTCTCCTGGTACTTGTTTTGGATGAAGTAAGCCATCAAGTTGCCTCGGGCCTGGAATCCTTGGGCTTCTATCTCATTTTTTATTGTGATGGAACCATTGTGCCGTGCTTTGGGCAAAGCCATATATTTATGAGTAAGAGCCTGCAAATAAATCAGGACAAAGAACCCTTATCCCAAAAGGCAAAAGAGAATGAATAACTACCCCTTGGGTGTTTGGGGAAATAGCAAGTGAAAACTGAGTCTCATTTTATCTGGGAATTTCATACACATTGCACATTTCCAGTCTGTAATATAACCTTTCATAAAAATAATGCTTATCGATTTTTTTCTCATTATAAAGTAACACATGTGCATTGCAAAAATGCTTGAAATGGAAGAATCAAACCTAAGAGAACAAGAAAATAAAGTTCACTTATGATTCGCCACCCAGGAATAAGGATGTCAATATTTTATTCCAAACCTTCAAAGTCAGATGCCTTCCAGGACCAGGTAGCAGCAGGTGCCAGTCAGAGTGGCCCCAGCATGGGGCACAGAACACCTGGAGTCCATGGTGTTGTCACATCTGTTGGAATACAGACTTGAGTTACTAGCCAAATCTTCTGATTTTTTTCAGGAAAACTCAGAAATTCCAATTTTTATGTGAGTCCCTTTTATTTTTTTCAGTACCCATCTTATTTAAGTAACAAAAAAAATCTATCTTGGGTCAGAAGAATGTATCTGTGACATCTTATAGATTATTGCTTTGCATCCTGATTATTTCTCTTTTTAGTAAACTCACTGTTTGAATTACTTAAGTATTAAATGTAGTAAAGATGAGGCTTAATGACTTCAATACCAAACACAGTCGCAATGAGGCACCAGAGGGCTTTCTGAGTCTATAGAAATCCTAGATTTTTCACTTATTCAGCAAGCACTAATCAGGCATTCATCATGGGTCAGGCTCTACGTTGGGTACTGGGCATTTGTTCAGCTATGACCCATAGTCTGGGCCTCTGAGCTCAAGACCTTCCCATTCTACTGTGAAGACAGTTCCCAAGCAAAGTAAGCTGGAACAAAGGATCAGTAGAAATAAATGCTTTGCTGAGAATGAAAGTAAACCCACAAGCAGTGATGAGAGAGTCTTCAGAGTCAGCAGTCGAGGAAGATCTCTTGAGGTGGTTAACATTGACCATAAAAGTTAAGACAAAGCCAGCCATAGGCTTATAAGAAGAGACAAGCATCACCAGCAAGGAGAATACCATGTTCAAAGGCCCTGAGGCAGAAAGGAGCTTAGCATATTTAAGAATCCAAAATAAAGACCCTAAGGCTAGAAGGTGGTGGCTTGGGGAAGAGGGAAACAAATTAGGGCCAGAAAAGAGGCATAGTGCCAGGCATGGTGGCACACACCTGTAATTTCAGCACTAGGGATGCTGAGGCAGAAGGATCACTATGAGTTCAAGGCCAGCCTGTGCTACACAGTGAAACCCCACCTCAAAAAAAAAAAGTTGCACAAGAAGAAACGAGGCACAGGGAAGAAATTTGGGTTTTATTGCACCACTAAGAACATTTCTCATGGGATATAAGCAGAGGACAATAGAAATGACTGCTATGAAAATAGGTGGTAGGAGTCAAAAGTAAGAAGAATGAGGAAGCTCCAGTGAGGAGCGATGCTGACTTGTACCAGGGTTCTGGCAATACAAAACGAGGATAGAAGGTGAAGGATGGATTCAAATGAAGACAGAATTTCACAGTAGAAGATGAGGAAGGCTAGCAGTCAAATGAACTGCAAGACACCTGGTACACTTGATTATTGCTCATTTTCTTGACCTGGAGTAGCACTCAGTATAGGTAACCAACCGTTTCTGGAAACACTTTCTTCCTTTGACTCTCATGGTATCAAGCACTCTTACTTTTCTTCCACTATCCATAGTGCCACCACCCTATAGCACAGACTTTGACAGTGTGCTTCTTATCAATTGCCACAATAACGCTGCATAACAAACATCTCCTGATCTGTATTTTGAAGCATTTACTCAAGTTGTGGATAAGCTGGGAAGTTTTCTTTGTCTAGGCTGGACTCACTGCTGCATCTGGCCAGCTAAGGTCAGGTCAGGAGCAGGGGCTTTGTTGCTCTTGGCTGGGAATTGTTGGCTGACCCAGGGCAGCATTGGCTGGGACAACCGCAGTGGGTTGGCTACCCATCCTGTCTAATCCTCCAACAGGCTAGCTCATTACATCCCTGTGATGAACAGAGAGTGTGAAAGCAATTGGAAATATGAGGGTTTCTCATGGGCTGGCTCAGAACTGGTGCCCCTGAAAGACTCAAGAAATAGGAAAATAGACTCTGTCTCTTCAATGCAAGGAAATCTGCAAAGTTCCTTGAATATAGGAGATATGAGGCTTTAGGAACATCAATCCAGCTGACCACAAAGTCTTCTATGACTCTATGTTGTCCATTACAGGTGCTATGAGCCACAGGTGGCTATTTAAGCATAAATCAACTAAAATTAAAAATGTGGTGCCTTCAGTTACACTACCAGATTTTAAGTGCTCAGTGGTCCCATGTAGCTGATGTTGGACAGCACAGATATAAATCATTTTCATCATCTTAGAAAGCTGTGGGACAACCCTGTCTGAGCTTAGCTCCTTTGGTACAGAGGCAGCATAGTACCAGGCTTTCCACTCCCAGTGTCCACATCCTAAGCATGTTGGCAGGAACTGCAAGTGCCCTCCAGTCTAAAGCCAGCACAGGCAGGCTTTTATTCATAGACACCCAAGAGGCATCCCAGTAACAAGGCAATGATTTCAGGAGCTACGTCAACCCAGGAAGGCAGCTTCCCTAGCCATTATAATTGGATGTAAAGACTTAAAATTCCAGATAAGAAGCAAAGGAAAGCCTGCACTTAGCTGAGTGGGGACAGTGATTTGCGGATGCTATTATTAAGGACCAGGGGCAACCTCTTAGTGTTGTGCCATTTACACATTGTGGAAACAGCAGCTTTTTATTTTGCAAGTTGGAGGAAAGAAGAGCCAAGCTCCTCCAGGGCTCTTTTCCCCCTCTGCTCCCTGATCCCTCCCCCTCTCTGGGCATCTCCGCTTAGCTCCCCTGACCTTCTGTCCAGAAACCTTTGTGGACCAAAGACATGATTTTTAAAACAACAAGATATCTATGTATGTCTGTGTGTGTTTGTATGTGCATATATTGCAGATTAACAATAATTTTTAAAGAGACACAATGTTGTTGGTAAGAACAGTGACAGCATAAATCAGTGTTTCTGACAGTTAAGCAGCAGACTTGAAAAGTCCCTTGGAGATTAAGGGAGAAACAAAGAGAGATTCCAAAACAATGTTTTTGCTCAAGGATGCTTAATGCAGCATTGTTTAGAATAGCAAAAAAGTATAAATTCTTTATTGTTCAGTGATAGGGAACTTTGTAAAATATGTATCAGATGCCATGATGGTAGTGAACTCGCACACACACAAACACACACACACCATTTTTTTTTTTAGAGACATTTCAAAGAAATGTGAAAAATGCTCAGGAAATCCTATGGAGCAAAAGGAAAATATAGCCAATATATACATTATGATCCCAGTTATGTAATATTTATGCAAATATATGCATAGAAAATGAAGCTGCAGGGAAATGCATTGATAGACAGCATTTGCACACTATTGTCACTCCCCAGTACCTAGCACCAGAGGACTCAATAAATATATGTGAACTGATGTTATTTGTGGGACGAGGCATCAAAAGTAGCAATTTTATTTTTTTTACTGTGCTTTCCTATAGTCAGCATGCTTTACATTTATAACTCAGCAAAAAAGTTACTCATAGTCATTGAGATCAAAGATACATAAGAAGCAGCTTCCAGACTGATGAAAAAGAATACGGTAAGCGTTTCATAAACTGAGGACTATTTTAAGAGCAGGCCTAGCACAGTTTTGGTGAGTCCCATTGCGATGCTGTACACCATGTGACTGACACATAAGCTCTTGTGTTTTCAGGTACTACCCAATGGGCCACCCAGCATCTGTCCACCTCTACTTTCTTGCTGACCGCTTCCAGGGCTTTCTGATTAAGCATCATGCTACCAATCTGGCCGTGAGCAAACTTGAGACCCTGGAGACATGGGTGATGCCAAAGAAAGTCTTCAAAATTGCAAGTCCCCCCAGCGACTTTGGAAGGCTTCAGTTTTCTGAGGTAAGAGGCCAGACCCTGTCCACATCATCCTCTTTTGCAGCCACCTTACCAAATTCTGTGCCAATATGCCACTTATAGTTGGAGATAGAGAAAGGGATTTATAGAGCTCCAAAGATGAGCTCACTCTGGGCCTAGGAAAGACTTCAATCTAAACACTGGAACCAGAATCTTGAACAGTGGGGGAGGAAGGAGATAATGAGATGTCAGCAACGATGGCTGAAACCAACCTGGAAGTTTGGTCTGTTCTTTAGAGTAGAATGTCCTCTTCTCATTTTTCATCTTAGCTAGTGATTCTACCTAAAGCTGTGTTAGTAATAGGCCAATAACAAGCCAGTTTCCTAATGAAGTAGTGTCATTAGTACAACTTTACAGATTAGAGAATTGAGACTATAGAGAACATATGTTTTTCTGGATCATAACAAAGAAATGGAAGAGCTCAAAAGTGACCCTAAGCCTCTATGAACACAAGCCCTATTCTTAATTTTATTTTATCATCCCACTGCCTAACACAGGGTCTAGCTCAAAATAAACTCCAGATCAATCAGTCACTACAGGAATGGATGGATAGATAATGCCTGGATGGGTAGATACATGGGTATATAGATGCATGGATGGATGATGGATGGATGGATGGACACATGGATGGATGGATATGTAGACAGATGCATGAATTGTGGATGATGGATGGATAGATGAATGAGTGGATGAGTGGATAAATGTATGCTTAGAGGACAGATGATTAGATACGTGGACAGATGGTTAGATACATGGATGAATGGATGGATGGATAGACTGATGAATGCATGGAATGAACAGGTAGATGTGTGATTGCAAAAATCCATAGAATGGAGTTTCCCCACCCCCAGATTTTACTTATTATTTTGACTGTAGAGATGGATTTACCTGACACCACCCTTTAACTTCAGCCTTGCCTCCAGGCCCAGAGTGCACCACGTATTCTGTCCTCTGTTTCTCCAGCTTTGTCCAGGACCGCTCTCCTCCCACACATTTCTTCTGTCTTTGTCAAACATCCCATGTTTGTTCCAGCCTTGGGCTTGGCATGTGCTGACCCCCTCCAATGCTTTCTCCCAGGTTGTCACATTTTTTTTTATTTTAAATAGAATAAAATAAAACAAAACAGAGTTAAACACAGCAAAGCATTTCAGAACAGAACACTGCAAGCAATATAGGTCTTCAAAACATAACAACAGGAGATTAGCAATGGCTACCCTAGTGTCTCTTGTTTTCTTTGAAATGGTTGTTCATACATTCACATACAATAAACGCAAACAAAACAAAATAATATAAAACCAGATAAAACAAAAGAGTGAAAGCATTACAGGCCTTCAAATCAGACAGTAAGAAATCAATAAAGACTACCTTAATGTCCTTTGTTTTCTTCATAAAAGTGGTTTCTATCTTCTCACATATTGCAATCAAATACTAGAAAACAGACTTAAACTAATCAAATCAAATAATGCTTTTATTCTTTGGTTGTCACATTTCTATCATCTCTTTTGTTCTCAGTCATTCTGATCTAAATTCAAATGGTGCACCTGCTGAGAAGCCTTATCTGGGTCCCACTTACGTTAAATAGTTACATCATCTACCTGCAACTTCCCTATGAGTTTCTTTCTTTGCATTTGCCACCTAAAATTATCCTATTGATTTACCTGATCATTCATTAATTGTTCATAAAACAGCTAGGGCTGTACCTCTCTTATTCACTGGTGTATTCCCAGCACATATCATTCACAGAAAACACGTGCCATTTGTAGAAAAGCACATGTTATTTATAGATTCTGAATATAATTTTTGAATGAATAAGTGTACTTGGGCGGTCATCCTGGAGGGAAGGATGAATATGCTTGATCTTGGGGAGTACTGCCCGCATGAAACTCCAGCATCTGATTTCTGCCTTCCCCAAATCAGTAAATAGCTAGAGAAATGATTAAGCTCAATGAATTGGGGATTAGGAATGAAGAATTTGACTTTAGAATGTACAGAAACTTGAGATGCTGGGGGTATGGTAAGGGAGGGAATCTTGCCTGCTTATATTCTCCTTGCCGGTCCTTCTTTAGCCACCTGTGTTCCTGCCTTGCTGATTTGTTCCCCACTGCATGGGTCCCCATGTCAAACAGGTATGAGTGAGAATTTCTTGTTAAGCCAACCTTTTCAATAAAGGCTCCAAATGGATCAGCTGGGTTTCAGCTGCATGGAAGCCCACTCCATAAATTACTGGTGTCAGGAGGTAATTAGACACTGCCCCAGTTGGATGCTGTGCTGGGGGCCTGAGCAGCCATTGAAGACATTAATGTCCCATTAAAGAGATGGATGTCGGGTGTCTGGGCTCTGCCTGTTTATTAGCCTGCTGTTGGGTGACTGGGTACCTATAGCAGTGACAGGCACTGGTGGCCACTCCATGGCTAGTGATTTGTGAGGGCTCCCTACTACGGTGCTAGTAGTCTTGGTGAGAGAACCAGCAAGATCGCTGGCAGAAATAACAGCAGGAGATGCAGAAATCCCTAATCCTGGGTATTTTGGATTTTTTCTAGTCTGGCTTACTTTTACCAGAAAAGGTAAAGAACTGAACAAGAATGAAGGGAAGAGCTTCAGGGCTGCTTTACTGGTTGTCAAGAGTCTCCCTGGTCGCAGCACTCTCCCTGAGCCTTTGAACGGTGCCACCCAGAAGGTGGCTGGTTCTGTTGAACAACTCAGATAGCTTTCTCCAGTCCATGGCAATCCCACGCCGCTGGCTTGGAGAAAAGAAGCTCATTCTTCTGTAGGCTGTCACAAAGTGCCTATAATGTGTGAGGTTTTGGAGGGGCAGCAATGACCCAGACAGTTGAGGCCTCTCTGTCATGGAACTGCAGTGTCACAGGGAAGCCAGCCAAGAATAGCAGATAAGTGAATAAAAACAGATCAGTTGATGATAGAGGTTACAAGAAAAATGAAACTCCATTCATTTGATTGTTGAAGATCTGGGAGATTAATGGAAACTACTTCAGATAGGATGATACATTCTGAAAGACTTTCCTGAAGATATCAGTTTAGAGAGTTGAAACGAGTAAAGGAACCATCTATGGGGAAATCTGAGACATTTCAAATAAAGAGAAAGCATGTACAAGGGCCCTGAGGCTCCAAGAAGGAGCCTGGAGTACTCAACAAGCAACAAGGGCAGGGTAGCCAGAGCATAGAGGATAAGAGGGCATCAGGTGGGCATTAGGTATCCAGAGGGGACAGGATCTTGCAGGCCCTATAAAGATATTCAGACTGTCTTTCAAGTGCAGTGTGAGCCTTGAGTGGGTTGGGAGCTGGGAAGCAGTATCTTAGGCTTGAACTTGAACTTGAACACATATTTAAATTCAAGTAATTGATAGTTTTGCAGTAACTGTCTGTGGACTTCCACACTGAAGCCCAGGGGAAGATCTCAGAGATCACCAGGCGGGGGTGTGATGGTAGCAAAGCTCTGTCTCAGGCTGACCCCCACCTTCACATGCTGGTGGCAGCTGACTCTGTCCTTGTACTCTTTACTTTAGAAACCAGACACTGTTTTTTGGTGTTTTTTTTTCCATTGCTTCACAGATGTCCTTCCCCTTGTGTTCTTGGTTAAGAGTTCAGATTTTAGAGAACTGCTCATCTCTGTTTCTTTGACAAACTCAAGGACAAGGTTCTAGAGAGTTTCCACCCTCCCCTGAGTGGTCACAAATTCCTCCCCTTGGTTTCTCCATCTGTGTATAGTAATAAGGATCTCTCCTTCTTAGAGCTGGGAATAGGAAATGAATTGATGCAACCACATGCTTAACGTTATGCCTGGCACCCAGTCAGCTCCCCTTGGGTCTTAATGTGGAGCAACATAGTAACTCAAGGGGAGGACAAGAAAAGAGTGAAGTAGCTCCCATCTCCAGCACACTCTGCCAACTTCCCCCGGTGGACGTGTACACCTACCTACACCTCGACCCTGGGCACACACACACTGGCGAGGCAGTACCTACTCAACACCACATACCATATGTACCAATGTGCCTGCATGCTTCATCTTCCATGTTTCAGATTAATCCTCCTGTAACAGAGTGCCATTTTTCTCAAATTAGAAGTCCTCTCATTCGATTTGATTTGAAATAGCCACAATAGTTCAGTGTAGAGGATCTACATAGTTCATGCTTTCATCAAGTCACTCACTCAATTCCTCGGATAGACATTGCTTGAGCACCTACTGTATGCTGCACCCATTAGTAGGCACATGAAAGAGCATAAAGCCAAGGAGGGAAGCACCCTAGACCACCACCAGTGACTTCATGACTGACTTCCATTTCAGGTCGGCACAGACTGGGATGCCAAGGAGAGGCTCTTCCGAAACTTTGGAGGTCTCCTGGGGCCCATGGATGAGCCAGTAGGAATGCAGAAATGGGGCAAAGGACCCAATGTGACTGTGACTGTCATTTGGGTGGATCCCGTTAATGTCATCGCAGCCACCTACGACATCCTGATTGAGTCCACTGCTGAATTCACTCACTACAAACCCCCTTTGAACTTGCCCTTGAGGCCTGGCGTCTGGACAGTGAAAATCCTTCACCACTGGGTGCCCGTCGCAGAGACCAAATTCCTCGTTGCACCTTTGACCTTCTCAAACAGGCAGCCCATCAAACCAGGTGAGTATTCCCGATGTCTCAGGAGGGAAAAGAGGCCCTCCACAGGGACTCGGAGTCCTCAGCCTCAGCAGACAATGTGCTCTCATGCTGGGCATGTGGTTGCTTTACAGAAGAGTGGCCCCTACTTTCTGCGCTTTCTGCTACTTGTTTGCCCCGGAGAACCATCTAGCTTCCCACCCACACACTGGGATGATGTCATCTGCCTATGTAGCAGATACCTGTTTATTAGATACTCTCCCACTGGATTTCCAGAAGGCCCTGATCATGTTTAAAGCAACATGAGAAATAATACAAGGCAGATATTGAATCTCAGCGAGTCTGGCTTACTGTTTATAAAATAAGGATTAACATAGGAATTCTGTTCACCAAAAGTATGACACCCCATGGAGAAAGACAAACAATGAAAGATAGTTGCTTTTGAAAAATACTCATATTCAGAATATATAACAAAATCCCATAAATCAGAGGTAGGCAAACTACAAGCCACAAGCACTGCTAGGTTTTGTACATAAACCTTTATTGGAACACGACCAAGCCATTTATTTACCTGGTGTCTTTTTCTACTTTGGGGCCACAGTGGCAAAGCTGAATAGTTGTAAAAGGGCCTGAATGGCTTCCAAAGAAAAAATATTTATCAGGCCTTTTACAAAAAGAAAGGATTACCAATTCCTACTATTAAAAAAAAAACCCAAAAAACGGAGAAAAGAGATAACTTGAATGGCCCACACACATATAAAAATTGATTACCCTCACTAATAATGAGGGAAGTACAAATTAAAAAGCAAAAAAGGTCCTACTTCACACCTGCCATGTTGGGAAATAAATGTACAAAACTTGCGCAGGATGGTATGTTAGTGAGGATTAAGCATAATGGACATCCACCCAGTTCTAATGGGAGGATAAACAGATAAAACAAGTTTAGAGGACAGTTAGTTATCACTGCCTTATAAAGTTGAACATACACATCCCTTAGTACACAGAAGTTCCACTCCCAGTTCTAGTCCCTAGAGACCTGCACAGGAATGGTCCTTGCAGAATTGCTGACAATAGCCCCAAATCGGATGCAGTGAAAATGTCCCACGTGTGAAAGGACCGTTGGTAGTCTTTCTGCAATAGTCCTTTGCAGCACTGACATCAGCAAAACACAGCCATAGATATCACCTGTGAAGAGTCTTGAAAGCATGATGTTGAAGGAAAAAAAATCACAGAATAGATCATAACTGGGGTGCATTTAAGTTCAAAACCAGGAAAAGCCACCAATATATTATTTCACCCTCCATGTGTGGATAGAAAACTGTAAGGGGAGGAAGGCTATGATGAACACAGATTTCAGGCCAGTGGTCTTCATAAAGAATGAGGAGAGACAATCCAGACTCCTAACATTTCTTCCCTACCTAAAGGATTTACTCTTATATTTCTGTGTCTCTTTCTCCACCTTATTTTATCAAGGGAACAACCTTTCCCTGCTAAAATTCCACCTCCAGGAGCAACCACTGCTAACAATTTGGCATATATCCTTCTAGATTTTTTTAATGCTTTTAAAACAAACAAGTGGCACATCACAAGTCACAGGAATATTGTTACTTTTTAAAATGGAATATAGCAATACATTTTGTTCTGAAACTTCCTTATGCTGCTCTTTAAATTAGTGTCTAGACCCTACCAGCTGCATGGAATTCCACTGGGTTAAGGAGCCACAATCTGCCTGTCACCCAGTTGGTGGATATATTGCTTCTGTTGTTGCTGATGATGTTATTGCAAGAAGATTCTTGGATATGAAATTATATGTGCTTGTGTAGACAAATCCCTAAGATAGACCCCAGTAATGGGATTTTTGGGTATCAGTACAATCATCCCTTGTTATCTGCAAGAAATGGATTTCAGGACCCCCATAGATACCAAGATCCACATTTATTTGAGTCCCTTATAGAAAATAACATAGTATTTGCATGCAGCCTACCCCTATCTTTGCATTACTTTAAGCCATCTCTATCTAATACAATGTAAGTGCTGTGTAAACAGTTGTTACGCTGTATTGTTTAGGGGATAATGACAAGAAAAAGCAATTTGTATATGTGAAGTACAGACCCAGTTTTTCTCCCAAATATTTTTGATCCACAGTTGGTTGAATCTGTGACTGTACAACCCTTAGATATGAAGGGCTGAGTGTATTTGGAATTGTTCATAGAACAAGTGACGAACTCAGAAGTGTGAAACACATTATTATCCCTGTTAGCTGGGAAGAACTCTGAGCCATTCATTTTGCCAATGGCACAAGGAGAGAAGGACATAGGCGTCCTGCAAAAGGGAATCTTGACATGAAACCTCACAGCTCTTACTAAGGCTTTGTCCTGAGCAAGTCTAAAGACAGAAAATTCATGATTTTTGAGGTGGAAGCCTATTTCTTTACTCCTCTATGAAGCAGGCAAAAGACAGCTTTCTAGTACTAGCCAAGCCAGAGCCCATCCACTTACAACCCTCAGGTGTCTCTGTCAGAGGCACCTCCAACCTTCCCTCAGGGTCCTTAAAGTCAGATGTGGAGGAGAGGGATGGAAATGACAAGCAGCATCCTCATTGTTTCAGATACACACATAGGACAGTAGACAGAGTGGTCCCGAATCCATCCCCAACCCACAAAAGTAGCCTGGGACCATGCATTGGGTCCTGATTTTTCCAGCAGTTTTTCCCAGTTTCAAAAGAAGGCAAAGCTGTTCCCACCCATGCCCAGGAAGACCCAGGATTCCTTGTACCCCTTTGGGAGCAGCCCCCCTCAAATTGTCAGTAATTGTATTTGTTAACGATGTTCCAATGACAGGGAACATGAAGGTGGGAGCAATGCAATTTGTAAAATGATTCATCACGAGTAATTTGCTATTCATGCATCCCTGGTAATCTCAAGAAATCTGATGAGGTGGAATTGAGGAAAATTTAATTATAGAGGCAAGCATCATGAGCTGATACCATAACAGCATTTCCCACATTAACCTTATTTTTCATGAGTTTTTTGCAGCAACCACAATGTTTGGTTCCTGAGCTTTGAATGCGTGTTAGCTGCTCCTGTTGAGTATCTTGTCAGTTTGAGCATACCTCCTCACCTCCCATCCTCTGCAGAGCAGAAGCAAAGAGGCTCTCCACCGAGATTGTGACCTCTTTGGCCACAATTGTAACATAAACTGTCATTTTGGTTCATTCCACTACCTAAAATGGAGCCTGCTATCTGCAGTAATAGGCATTCCATATATCTGTATCCACTAAACCAACAAATGTCTTGCAGATAATAAATATTTAATAAGTATATGTTGGATGAATGTCTTGCACAAAGTAGATGTTCAAGAGTGACTATTGAATGGGTGAGTGTCTAGACCATTGCAGAGCTTCCATAAATAGATCCTAAATAAATGGAGGAAGCACCAAGCCCTGCACAAGGAGAGTTCTGTCCCAGCAAACTGTCTCTTCACCTATGAAATGAGACTGCTGAAAGCATGCCCTGTGAGACTGTTGTGTGAATTAAAAGAGGTGCTGCAGCGTGCCCAGTGCAGCACCAGGTACACAGTATGTAAGTACCCAGTTAATAGCTCTTCTAAACATATCATCATTCTCTTTGGCTTTCAGAGGAGGCATTGAGGCTGCACAATGGGCCCCTCCGCAGTGCCTACATGGAGCAGAGTTTCCAGAGCCTGAACCCAGTCCTCAGCCTGCCCATAATCCCTGCCCAGGTGGAGCAGGCTCGGAGGAATGCAGCCTCTACAGGTGCAGCACTGGAGAACTGGCTGGACTCGCTAGTGGGCAGGATGTGGACTGCTATGGACATCTGTGCCACAGGCCCTACCTCCTGCCCAGTCATGCAGACCTGCAGTCAGACAGCCTGGAGCTCCTTCAGCCCCGACCCCAAGTCAGAGCTGGGGGCAGTCAAACCTGATGGCCGGCTCAGGTAGCACTGGCCACATGTGGACCACAACACAATCTCAACAGGAAAGCCACCAGAGACCCAAAGCCTAGCCTCCCACTCTGTGTACCTCCTGGTCACAGAACAATGGGGGAAGTGAGGATCAAGGCCAGAGTGGATCAGTCTGCATTTGGCAAGCTGGCTTCTGGGGTGGGGATGGCTCCAGTGCCAGCACCATGGTGGTCTCACCCCTTCTGGTTGAACCTCAACTCCTGCAGATTCCTGTCTTCCCTCCCAATGATCTGTACCTATCCCCCTACTCCACTCCAACACAAGTGATTTTCAAATTTTTATTTTGAGCAGCAGAACTTTGCTTACTCAGCTCAGTGGTAGGTGAAAATTCCAGGTACGGGTAAAATCTAGGCTGCTGTGGTTGAAGCTGAAAAGTGCAAGGTTCCCTCTAAAGCTCACCCCACTGGAGGTCCTTTTGCCAAGGGCATCTCCTCAGGTCCCTCTCCTGAACCCAAGGGCTCTGCACGACCCAGTGTGAAAAGCACTGCCCAGACCGAGGATATGAGCTCCAGCTCCAGCTGCCCTTCTGCTTCTCTCTCTGCTCCTTTGGCTGGGAACCCCTGGCCCACCCTGAAACAGCAGGCCACAGAAGGTCACAGGCTTAGGCCTCTCCCAGGAAGGTGGCAGGTTTGGGAGCACTCCAGGCCTCCCACCAGCCTTTCTCCTATTGAGCTATTCTTCGTGATAACTAGAAGAGCAGGAAAGCCATTTGGCCAAGGTCTACTTGGGTGTGTGACTGTCCATGGGTCTGAGTCACCCTCCATTCAGTCTGTTACATGTGGCAATAGAAATGGGGTTATTCTTACGAGCATGAGTCTCATGTCTCCAAGTGGTTCATGGGCTGCAAAACTGAGACTATGACCTCTTTCGTCCTTGAAAATGGGAATGTTGGGGGTTGTGGCCATGAAACTCACAAGAAATTGCTTGAAACAAAACTCTTGGGCTGGATAGCACAGTAATACCCATCATCTTCCAGAGCCCTCCTGTGCTGAGGTCAGGCCCCAAAGCCTTTGTGAATCGCACATTTGGTGCTGTTGGCAGTGACCAAACCCATGGACCAGACTTCTCACATCCAGAAAAAAGCATTTCAGATTTGGTTCTCAATTTCATTCCCTTCTTTTTCCAAGATGCCAATATGCCCATGTGGACATGCAACATAAAAATAAGCTAGTTTAAAAAAATGTTCCTAAAGGGAATTCAAATTTTTTTAAAAAAAATATTCAAATTGTTGAAGTTACCAGAAAATTGAAGGGTTTCTTTCCCATGTGCATCTGACGGGCCACCCCCTACTAGTCTGGGGCACCTTTCTGGTAACACCCCTTCCTCCTTGACCTTCACATCCCCTGAATGACAAGGTTCCCTGAGAAAAGTCGCCCCTGTCCTTCTGAGGTGAGCCAGTCCTTGGCATTTCCCCAGCATGGGTGTGAAGTTACTATGGCCCACCTTGGTGGCCTGTCTAATGAGCTGCCTTCTCCTGCCCAGCAAGGCAAGATGTCCCATTGGCAAGGGAGGACATAGAGAAGGGACACTAGATATTTATTATTTAATATGTTTTAGTCAATGACTAATTAGTAGGTGCTGTTTTTGCAGCTTGTCATTTATGTTATCTTACTAACTAAAGCTGCCTTTATTCACAAAAGGCTCCCTTCCTCCTATTTCCCACCCCTAGTCTGTCTATCTGTCTCTATCTATCTCTATCTCTGATTCTGTCTCTGTCTCTGTATGTCGACCCTGCATCCTCCTTGTTTTCAGAGTAAAGCAGGGGTTTTAGACACCATGAGAAAGCTTCAGCTGGCCTCATCCACCAGCATGAAGTAGGTGCCTTTGGGACCTCTGGAGCCTTGTTTTTCCTTATGCAGTATTAGCCTCATCTATCCACTCAAATGCAAGAGTACTGGAGTTCCTGATGGCCCTGCCATGCTCAAGCATAGGAATGCAATGGATGAAAACTTGGGGAGGAGGCAATGCACTGACTGCAGAGAGATGCATGGAGCTATTTGGTTCTTGGGGGACTCCCCATAGCCAACCTGACCATGAGTCTTGATATGACAGTAACAGAGGGGAATAGGCTCCTTCCAAGGGGGACAAGGGTCATGGGACCCAGCTAGGAGAGACTAGGAGATAGTTGCTATCCACAGTTAATTCAGGGACCTCAGAGTGGCTTTCTCAGAAAGTCCACAGTATCTCTAAGTAGTTTTACAAACTATAAGAACCATCAATCCAGTGCCACATCATTCAGCCCCAGCCTCTGCCACAGCCCAGGGCTTCTCTGAGGCTGCTGAGGTTTGGGGGGCTTCCTCTCTACCATCCTTGCCCAGCTTTTGGGACTCAGTATTTTCTACAGTGTTATTTTCAGTGGCTTCAGGAGCTCAGCCTTGGCAGGTCCCTATATATAGTGGGAGCTGCAGACTCCAAGGCAAGGCCCCTCCTGACCCACTGACATTTCTGTCTTTTTTTTCCATCTTTGAACAAGTGGAGAAATGGCAGAGGTGTCTTACTGTGGGGACAACTCTCCTCCCCCAAGGCTTCGCTCCTCACTTGTGGCCTCTAATTCTGGGAGCTAGGAAGTCACATCAGTATTTCTTTGTCTCCTCTGTTTTTGGACCAGAGAATAATTTTGCAGATGTTGCATTTGATAAGAAAAGAGAATTCCAAACAACACCCAGCATGATTTGAGAAAAAATAGGTGTTTCTCAGGAAAACCATTGCTAGCACTTTTATTTTTAATAATTGCCTGACAATAATTTATTTGTTGGAGGCAATTGGTCAGGCATCCTTGAGCTCTGGCTGCCTGGGGATCCCCATCCCTGGAGGGACACTCTTTGGGAATCCTATTACTGTCTTTAGAGGCTGTAAGTGATGGGTCAGCCATTAACCAGGTCTCTGGAGTCTCTGGAAAGCTAAAAGGGGAGACTTGGGTGTCAGCTTATGGGGAGGAGGAAATATCCCTAAATGCTGGTTGTCCGTGCATTTCCCACTAATTCAATGACATTCAGGCAGAAAAGGATCTTAGAAGGTAGCCAGCATTTCCAAATTCCACTTCCCAAGTCATGTGCAAAGCAGTATGTTCCAAAGAGGAAGTGAGCAGTTTCTCAAGGCCCCTTGCTTTAAGAAGTGTGCTCCTCCCTTGCATTGGAAAAAGCCTTCCTGGTGGAATCAAGACAACACCTGATTTTATTTCTCATTGTTGGTTTAACTTTTAAACTTTGTATACAGTTTGAAGAGAATAAGACAACACAACTCCTACCCCAGAGGGTTGGTTTATCACTACTCTAGAAACATGCCTGGATACATGAAGACCCTTCTCCCTCCTGATTCTTAGTTTGCAGATATATAAGGAGGACTGGAACTGATATCTGCCACGAAGATACAGAATAGACAAGAGCAGTAACTTTCAGGTGTGAGGCATGAGGAAAGATGTTTTTTACAACCACGTTCACTGAGGATTTGGGACACTTAACTCCCCAGCAGCACTTCAAGGGTGGGAAGTACACTGGAAACTGCTATCAGCATGCTTAGCTTTGAGCATGCAAAGAAGGCTTGCCAGATCAAAGGGTCACTCAATGGCCGGAGTCATGAGTGCTTAATGAGGTCCAGGACACAAACAAGTGTCCGAAGAGGACACTGGTGCAAGACAAAGGGAGTGGTGAGGATTGCGGTCTTATTGGCATATGTGGGACCCATCAGGAAAGAGCAGCTGCTACTCAGCTCCAGCCTGTGATTGCATTTGAAGATACAAACCTATTGTAATGGCATCTTTCAATTTGGTAAGGAAAGCCAGAAAATCATATGTTTACAGAAAATATGACCTTTCAATGTTAGCTATTTTTTTAACAGGGTGAGGCAAAAAAATCCCATAGTTCCACTTATGTTTGCCCAGCAAACTCTGCTTTCTGGAGAGATGGCTTCAAGTGAGGTGAGGTCTTGCCCAGTGTAAGAGAGGAAAATATCCAACACAAGGATGAGCCAATGAATAATTCTTGTTGAATTTTTAAAATAGGAATTTCTAACTAGTCATCCCCCTCCCAAGAGCAATTCCACACAGGAGGCTGTCCTGATAGCTCTCTTAGTCCCAAGACAGTGTATATTAAAGGGAAACAGGAATACAATCTAGAGGTCTGGGATGTCACCCTTAGACATCCAGAGGTCCTTGTCTGCTTGGATCCTCATCTTCCAGGACTCCAACATGCCAACAGAAATGGCAAGGACAGGGTGCAGGACAAGGGAGTGCTGAGTGAAACAGCTGAGCTTTCCAAATCTCAAGTCTTAGCATCCAATCTGCCACCTCTGGAAGCTTCTTCTAAAGCCAAGCAGAGCTGTGCTTGTTCACAGGATATTCTCTTTGCTTCTGCCTCAGTTACCTGACTTTGCCCATGGGTCAACCTCAGGCGCTACCTCACTGTGTCTGCTGAGAAGTTTACCTGAGGGGAGTGAAGGTATCCATGTCTGCTGGAGCTAAATGTACAATCTATGCAATCTCTCTCTCTCTCTCTCTCTCTCTCTCTCTCTCTCTCTCTCTCTCTCTCTCTCTCTCTCTCTCTCTCTCTCTCTCTCTCTCTCTCTCTCT
>RJWT010003630.1:0-35793 GCA_004365215.1 Cuniculus paca | reverse complement strand
GTAGCTGTCTGCTTGTTTTCTCTTCAGCTACTATTTTAATGCCCTGCCAGTGTCTCCTGTCTTGGGTGGATGAATGGATGAGGGATTGATGGGTAGAAAAACTCTTCATTCTACAAGTATTATAAACCTAATCTATATTACTACAACTTATGCTGTGGAGGAAGTTAATGACTCACAGAGACAACTGTTAGAGAGGGTAGGCACCCCTGGGATATAAGTACGAGACCTTTCTGGGTTTTCTCTCTTTATCTCTTACCTCTGCTTTTTTTTCATGAAGATTTCAGCTCTCTGCTGATTTTCTCTATACTGATGAATCTATGTGTGTTCTTTCTTATTTCTACCTATCCTTCATGAAATATGAGTTTGAAACCTTTCAGAGAAGTACATAAAATGCCCTGATTCACTCAAATATTCATACCTTGAGTCATCTTTATGGCTCACAGAACATAGGCTGCCACTGCAGAACTGCTGGGGCACATGTCCACATGTTACAGAGGGTGAGTGCAGATGTAAAATAGTCTGATTGGCAACCCCCATTAGCGTCTAAGTGGGAAGAATAAATTCCTGAAAATAATAGAGTATTTCCCCACAAAGCATGGGAAGTGAAACATCAAGCTGGTGAAAACAATAGTTGTCCTTCATAAGCAGAAATTATATACAGAAAATTTCAAATTCTTAATAACATTGCACTAAATAACACCAACATTAAGCCATACTGAACCTTATTTTTTCAATAGATAGTGCCAGAAAAGATTGGTATTTTTGCGTTTAGACCATCACTGTGAGTATTAATTATAACTAGTCAGTAGATGTGCATCAGTGCTGATAGGGACATCTTTTTTGGTAGAAACTAACATGTTTTGAATTCTCAACATGGACAACTATGTTGACAGCAACTGCTTTCTTGAGCCCAATTTTTCAATCTGTATTGTCAAACAATTCAATATAAACAACAGCCTTTGAGATTCTTCTTCTTCTTTGAAAAGTAGAAAAAAGTGTCACAGAAACCTTTTTTTTCTCCTGTCTTGTGAATACGTTTCTCCCATTAGAGTAGTCAAATTTAGTGGAGAATCATTCTTTAGATCAAAGAATTCAAGTATCACAGGAGTAATTTTAGAATAATCTTTATTGTTTGCCAGATACAGTTCTAAGCATATCCAATCCTTATCAGCACCTTATGAGCTAGATACTATTCTTATTAGTCATTTTATAAATCAGAAACTGAGGTTCAGAGAGTAAATGGATGCAGAATGACATGCATCTCAAAAAGGGCAAGAGAAGGAATCGGATCCCATTGGTCAAGATCCATAGTTCATGGCCCCAGCTACTATGCTAATTCCCACAGTTGCTGCAAACAGTGACTTCATCAGTCACTGCAGGTGTCTCTTTGGCTTGTTTTGTTTTCTTCTACTCTTCCTTGGCTCACACAGCTAACAGGAGGCTGTAAGGGCTTGAAAAGGCACAGAGCCAGGATCTGCTATGAAGTGAAGGAGCAGGTGCTCCAATGCTGCCATTTCTCTTTGCCTTCTCCCCATGACATCAGCCACAAAATTCACTTCACAGAGTCCTGGATGATGTTGACAATAAAACACCTTCCACACACTAGAATTGGTGACTGTTAATGGTAAACAAGAATTTAGAGATCAATTAATCCAAACCCCTAATTTCAGTGATGAGAAAATTGTTACGCATAGAAAAACAAGAGGTTTGAATGCTATTCCACAGTTATTAGTATTTTTCTCCTGCCTCTAAGCCCTGTGACACTGGCCCAGGCTGCAGAGTGGCATGCAGAGGTGAAAGGAGGATCAAGTGATTTCTGACTGGTCTTGAAGACTTAGTTGCTGTTTTCCTTTTGAAACAATTGGGTGAGCGTGGCTATTTATAACATGTTTTCCCTCAGATTTATGAATCAATTGGGACATAGACATAGGTGTTAATATAAGATATGTTTTCTGAATAAAGCAGGGTTGGCTTTAGAGGGTGACAGGTCATAGTATTCCTCACTGTCTTGGTTACTTTTCTCTCTTTGCTGGGACAAAATACCTGATGCCCAAAATGAAGGAAGGAAAAGTTTATTTCTTAGTTTTTGGAAGTTTCATACTCAACTGGCTCCAAGGCAGGGTGGTGTGGCTGACGGGCCGTCATTCATGGCAGCCACAAGCAACAAGAGCAAAAGGGCAGAAAGAGGAAAAAACACACCTTCTTCCCTCCCTTATATTGTATGCTGACTCCACTCCTGAACGGGTGCAGCACTGACACTGCCAATTCCAGCACTAGATGATGAACCATCACAAATGCTAGATTTAGCCACCTCCATAACTGCATGAGACTTGGGGGGCTACCCAGACACAAACCATAACACTTACCATGTCTGTCCTTGGGAGCAGACACTGTCTGTGCTAGCCACATGGGGCTATGTCTTACCTGAGTCATAGCACATTGAGAGCTAGAGGGTAAATAAACACATGTGAACATTGGCAGTTAATATGGAACCTGCCTGATCAAAAAAGGTTGGCCAGTGGCTATTGCACACATTCTATAAGCCCAGAAAGTAATTGATCTTCTCCCACAAGGATAAGCCAGTAGAGGGTAAGAGGCTTTTTGTTGACTCTTCTACAACTGTGGAATTGCATTTTTATGACCAAAAAAATATGGGAAAGGACAGCCCTCCTTTTTCTCTATGCATGATCACTCCACTCCTTAGCATGTAAGACTTTGTGGTAGCTTCTTGACTTACTTCTAAAAGTCTGAAAATAGACTTATTCATCTCTTCAACTGTCCAGTTTTCATAACAAATTGCCACAAACAGGAAAAATGTGTCCTCTCACAGTTCAGGAGATTGGAAGTCTGAGATCAAGTTGTCACTTGGACCATGCTCCCTCTAAAGGGTCTAGGGGAGGATGTTTCCTTGCCTCATGGTGCTTACTGCCAATCTTTGGTGTTCCTTGCCTTATAGAACCATCACTGTAATTCTTGTCTTCCACTCACATGGTCTTTTTCCTTCTAAGTGTGTGTGTGTGTGTGTGTGTGTGTGTGTGTAGTCTTCCTCTCCTTTCTCTTATAAAGACCCCAGTTATTGGACTAAGTACCTACTGTATTCCAAAACAAGCTCATTTTAACTTTATTACATCTGCACAGCTCACATTGCAATCATAGCGTTAGGGTTTAAACTTATTTTGAGTAAAACACAATTCAACCTTCTGTATTCAACACAGGCAAGCATCATGAGTTTGCATATGGTAGAAAACTATGTCAGTTGATCCAGGACACATGATTTTGAGATGAACATGTACCCGAGGGTTATATTTTATTGGTATCCTCACACCAATGGGACTGAAGGTGGTAAAGCAACTCAAACAGAGGCTGAGAATTGACACTGTCTTTCTGGCTTCCTCTAGACCTGTAGACTTTTAACATTTTTAACTGAGGATGTAAAATAATCAGGTGGTAGAATTAAGAGGCAGTCATAGAAATAAGCAGGGAAGGAGAATAGACATTAGAATTAAACAATTGCACATCAAAACCTGGCTCTTCTTACTACCTATGTGGTTTTGGGCAATTCATATAACCCCCCTTATGCCTCCAAGTCCTGATCTGTGAAATGGGAATAATAGCAGTACTGACTCCACAGGCTGGTTGGAATGAGAGCTATATATAGGGAAGAGGCATGTGGTAAATGCTTGCTAGAGACTAATGCTGATGAAGTAGTATATTAATCACATAGGAGATTTGAATACATGTAGAAAATAATTTTTAGGAGACCAATAGAGAAAAAAAATTCTGTTGTCCGCTCTCACATTAATGTGTCTGTATCGACAGAGTACCAAATGCAGATGTCCTAGAATCATGTTCCCAGGTTCTCAGACTCACTGAATCAAACCAAATGGCCACTAGACTCATCAGAGCATATTTTGCAAAGCTGTCCAAAAGAAACAGAACCAGATACATCCATTAAGGTTATTTCACAATCGTGATGTGATTCCTTCCAGCTCAGCAGTCAGTCCAACCATGGTCCTGCCCTCCTCTCTTTCCTCCCCTTGCCTTGCTGCTGCCCCTAGTTATCTAGCTTATGGCCACAGGAGCAGAAGTAGATGCATGTGGTTTTGCTGTGTGAGACCCTGTAAGTTAAAGAACATTGCTTGTTGGGTGAGTGATTTGGGACATTACTGAACTCTGTGCTCATTTCCTCATGTATGTAATGGTTATAATAAGATAACCTATTCCCAGGACTGTGGTAATAATTGGTTGCTTAGAATAGAGCTATGATAAATAACACTTAAGCATTTGCTTTTATTGTTTTCATTACCCTAATTGGCACCCATAGTTCTGTGTCCTGAGCCCAGAGTCATTTCTTTATGGTGTAGAGCTTGCACAGGGGTCAGAAGGATGTAAGTTTGAATTTTGATTTCACAATAAACTTCTTTTCTCTTCCCTCCCTCCATCCATTCCTCTCTTTCCTTTCCTTCTCTCTCTGTTCACCCTTGCACTTTTTTCTTATTTTTGTCATTCCTTCCCTAACCTAAAAATTGAGCATTCAGAACTCTGCTTTGTGTCAGGCTCTGAGTATTACTGGAGAGATGGATGGGCTTCATAGAGTAATAAGACACTCACAGTCCAAAAAGGGTGTGTCATTCAGAAAAGAATACTGGAGTGCTGGCACAGGAACATCACAGGCACTGGTGCAGAGGACACACCCACAAAGGATGGGAGGTCTAACTCTTGCCTGGAACCAGAAGTCAGGAGAGAGTCTGCTCAGGAGCTTTCCTTTGGCCTGACTAGTGAGGACTGAGTAGGTTTTCACCAAGTTAAGGAAAAGATTAAGGCCTTAATTTTGTGCTTTCCCTCTTTCATCTTCAAACTAGCAAAGCATGAAGTGCCTAGATCTGAGATTTTTCCCCAGGCCACCTTTTCTATATGAAAAATCCCTAGAAATCCCAACTACTTAGGTCAGTTAAAAAATAGCACACAAATGTCCCAAATAAAATGCACAAAGCCTGAAATAAACTGAGTTTGCATTCTTCTGTAGAGTAATTTATCTTACAGCTACAAACAAAGTATGTAGCCAGGGTCTTCCAGAGAAGTAGAACCAATGGGCTAGAAACACACTTACATAAAAGAAGATTTATTGCAGGAATTGGCTTGTGTGATCCTGTAGACTAAGGAGTCCCATATTATCATTTCTGCAAGCAAGTGAGCCAGAAAATTCCAAAGGTTTGGTGGGGAGACTGTTGGTATAAATTCCAAAGTCCAAAGAACCTGGAACAATGATGTCCCAAGGCAAGAGACGATGCATGGGCCAGTTCAAGCAGAGACAGTAAATGTGCCCCTTCTCAACCTTTTCACTCTCTTCAGACTCTCAATGGATTGAATAACGTCTGCCCATATTGTTGAGAGTGGGTCTTCCTTACTCAGTCTACTAATTCAAATGTTAATCTCTTCTGGAAACATTCTCATCGATTCACTTGGGAGTAGTGTTTTATCAGTTGTCTGGGCATCCCTTAGCCCAGTTGAGTTTATACGTAAAATTAAACATGACAAGCAAGGTATGAATCATTTGGCTCTCTGAGATCTACCATGAACAGTGTCAGAAAGGAAAGACATTTCCATCATCTTCTACAGCTTTCCATCTCATCTCATTCTCAGTTAAGGTTTCTCATGGGACAAAGGCAAGATACCTACTTTTATTTGTGCTCTTTTGTCAGAAAGAAAATTGGGCACCAATGCCTCAAAAATTTGGCACTTGGATGGTGACACATGTTTGCCTGTCTGTCTTTTCCAGCCAGTAGGCTATGGTATTAGTCAGGCTTCCTAAAACAGGGCTGTAGATCCTGTGAAAAACTCTATCCTTTCCAACTGGAAAGATTAAAGAAAAAAGAAAGGAAACACTAAAATTAGAGCCCTAGTCTCAACAGGTGGGATTGGCTGCCCCAGGTGGGTCACTTGAACCTGTGCATTGAGTTTTCACATCAAACAGTGAGAGACAGAGCAACTGCCTGTCTCAGTCATGTTCTCATCACTGGGACGCAACACCTGACACCCATGACTTAAAGGAAGACAGGTATGTTTTGGCTCATAGTCTCACTTCCTGGTTGGCTGGCTTCAAGGAATAAACAAGATGGCCGAGAGGCACAGGAGAAGAACACTTTCAGTATGAGCTTCATTTTACAGATAAAGAAACTGAATCAGAAATGAATCGCTGAGTTAATGACTTACTTAAATTTAAGTGCAGAATACAGATTGGACCCCATTTCTCTTACTCCAAAGTGCATACTCTTTCCACTATTCAGTGGTCCTATGCTCATCTGAGGTTTGGTGTACTTTATTCATCAAAAGATCAAATACTTCCATCTTTTCTTCTTCCATTCAACATTATGATAGTGGAGTTCATACTTGTGAAATGTCAGGCACTGTGATATTTTGATGCTAGACACAGAAATTAAACAAGATACTTTCTGGCCCCAAAGCTTGTGTTTTGGTTGTTCAACCTCCGCACTATGAATAGTTAGGATGGATAATTCCTTGTGGTGAGTCTGTCCTATGTGTTACAAAATACCTAATGGCATATGTGGCCACTGTCCACTAGATGACAGTAGTGCTCCCCAAGTTGCATCAACAAATATATCTCTAGACATTGCTAAACATCCTCTGAGGGACCAGAGTACCCCTGACTGAGAATCACTGATTTAGTGGGAGAGGGCTTAATGAGTCAAAGGTTTAATTTGGGCCACCAAGTGTCATGGATGAGTAAAGTCTAGTGTGCTGAGGCACAAGGTATGAGTATCAAATGCATTTTAGTCTTCATGTTGAACATCTGGATGTGCTGTGATGTGAGACTTAGCTGATGCTTGGGCCAAGTTTTAGACAAAAATAAAGAGTCCTTCAGGTGAAAATAGAGAACAAGATTCTCCCATGTAGAGGTGACAGTATGAACAAAGTCCTAAATGGCCAGGAACTTCGTGGGTTGAACATAACTGGAGTCCCCTGGCTACTAAGAGCTGAGGGAGGACTATAGGACAAGGGCTCTATCTGCCATGGTAGAACAGCCTTGATTTTATTTTCTGTCCCCATCCTTCTATTTGCAGTTTTTCTAATTCATTAAAATTATTTGTGCTTAACAAAGGAGATATTCAGACTTTCTGGGGAAATCTTATGTCAACCCCAGAAGAGCTTTCTTGCAAGAGCTGGAGTACCCTCTGAAAACAAGTCCTGAATTATGCACTGAAATCCATAGAAAGAGGGGCAGGGATAGGTTTTGAATTTCAGGGTTGAACTTTGCCTTGCATTTGTTCATCTTTTGGAGTCTTGAATTTCAAGCAATGTAATTAACAAGTAAGTTGATCACCCGCTTTGCTGGAGGAAGAATTTCATAAGCCTCTTAGGTGCAAGGGCTGTGAGGAATTGGAAACTGAGGCTTCTGACTTCTGTGCCACATGCATCTGGATTCTTAACAGTCTAAAGCTTCACCCACGACCCATGAGAGATTAAGTGAACGTGTCCAGAGTAATTCAGAAGTATTTAAATGCCAAGGAAATGAATCCTAAATCCCTGCAGAGGTAGAAGCAAGAGAGTTCTCTCGTTATCCTTCGAATGTTCAACAATCATACTGAAATTTCAAGTTGAGACAGAGTGGCTGCCATTAATTTTGTCTTGCTTATTTAGAATTAAGCTTCTCATATGCTGGTCTCCTACTGAGGAAACAGACTGACAGGGTTGAATGTTTTGAGACTATCATTACGAAGTACCGTCAAATACTGTAGTGTATAAATCCTCAAAACTTATTTCAGTTCATGTAAAAAATAAAGCACAAAAATCTTTCTCTGTGGCTAAGGAAATTGTGTCTGTCCTTTTCACACATGTCAACAGCTTTCTCTGCTTCTGTGGAAAGAGGATTATTTACCAGTATAGTGATGACAGCAAGCATTTATTGACCGAATCTCAGATAGTAGGCACAGCACCTCACACTAGTTACCTCATTTAACCCTTAATCAGATCTATGCAACTTAGGCTTAAGGTCATCATTTTGCATCAAGAAAGCTTGGAACCAGAGAGCAATGTACTGTAGGTCACATGCTTTATTAATGTGTCTTCACCTTAGCTAGTTTTGCTCCTAAGTCTATGACCTGAGGTGTTCTGCTGATCATTCAGATGCAGCAAAAAGGAAATTGTTTTAATGTTTTAAGTAGTGTGACAGAGAAAAATACAACCTGTCTTTGGAACATGTGAGAGGTACCTAATCTCCAAGAGCAAGTACTGAGCTATAGTTTTAAAAATCAGATAGTAATGAGGTTAGCAAAGCAGGCAGGAAAAGGCATTGACTACAGGAGGAAGTGTGCAGACAGTGCTTAGAGGTAGGCATAGGATATGGTGCAGATGGGAAGAGGGAACTACTTGAGACTGTGGTGTAGCAAGACAGGGAGGCAGAGGCAAGGAGGGAAAAGGGCCTGAGAAGTGATTGCCCCAAGGCCCCTTTAGCTTACTTACTTCTTGAACAGGATCGCCTCTGGATGCATTTTGCTGACTTCCTGCCACAATGATAACTTTGAGCTTATGGTTCATGATATTTTCTCTGTCACGCTTGTCATTCACCTAATGCTGATTAGGAAAGCAGCTGCAACATTTTTTTTTCCATTTCAGTTCAGAAAAGATGGATCTGGGCAGGTACTGGAATCTCTCTAAATTTACCCTGGGCTGGTTATTAATGGAATTCTTCAATCAAACTGCTGCAAACAGTACTGAGTAAAAGAGAATAGGTCTGTAGGGAGTCAGGAAGAACAATTGCTCGTTCACATATTCATTCATTCATTTGTTCAGTATTTCTTAGTGCCATTGCTTTATCAGGCTGTGGGGAAAATCACTATAGATATTATCATGTGTAACAGTCACCAAACTTCCAGGAAGCGGGTGTTAAGCCTCCTTAACAGATGAAGACCTAGCACTTCAAGACCATAGGGCATCTGCTTGGCAAGAAATACATTCTCTCCTCACCTCTGCACATCCAACACAACTTGTGCACTGGTTGTGCACTGAAACATGTGGCTGTCATAAGCAAACAAGCTCTTCAGAAAATACAGAATCATTCCAGACCCATGCAGAACTGATTGGACCACCCACATCCATTCACCCTCTTTTTGCCCTCAAGTCCTGAGTGCTTACTGTGTGCCTAGTGTGGGGATGGAGAGTAAGCCTTGGAACATCGATGTGCAACAACAACAAAAAGAAATGCAGTGTGACTCTTTCTGGAAAGTACTGCATCTACGCCCAGGTCAAGGTGCAGAAGTTGAGGAGTAGAAGGAAGAAATTAATATTTGTAGAGCACTTACTATGTGTCTGGCTGTATGTGAAGTCTTTGGCAAACTTGATCTCATAACAACCAGATGAAGCAGGTGGCACATATCCCTATATCACAAATGAGTCACAGATTTCCCCAAGGTCAGCCCGATGGAGAGGGAAGACATGGCTTCCAGTGCAGGGACAATTGACTTTTGGTACAAGGGCAACTTACACTGGTGTTATTAACTACTTTTGTGTGTGCCAAGACCCTATTAGCAGTATGGCAAAGACCATGGACTCTTCAAAGTAATAATGTGGTACATAAGTAAAATGTAATATGCAGTTATTAAAAACTGACTGTATTCAAGAAGAATTATCAGTGTACTTAAACATGTGAGATGTTTTCAACCATGTGCTTCTTAGTGATGAACTTAATGGCAAAACCTACTGGCAAGTTGAAAGTGCCCATAAACTTAAAGCAGTGATGAGCATAAATATCCTTAAATGACAGCATATATAAGCTATACCCTGAGATGAGAGAGTATGAAATTGCCCACTGTGGGAAGTCATAGATAACATTTTGGTTACTTTTCTCATTGCTGAGACAAAATACCTGACACCTAAATTTAAAGAAAGGTATGTTTATTTGGCTCACAGTTTTTAGAGGTTTCAATTCATAGTTGGCTGGCTCTAAGGTGAGGTGACATGGCAGACAGGCATAGCAGAAAAGAAACTGTTCATGATAGAAGGCAGAAGGCAGCATGCAGTAACCCTCTTTCTGTCCCTTATATCTTATTCTGGCTACCCACCCTTAGGGCTGGTAGCACTTAGACCCAGGGAGGGGCAGCCTTAATCCTAACATCACACCATGAATCAATCACAGCATCACATCCTTGATCTCAGCAGCACAGCCTAGGTCCAGCATCTCTGAAGAGCCCCACCTATTACCACATGAAGCTTTGAGGGGACATCTACATACGACCCGTTAAGAACATTAGGAAACAAACAGTGTTTGTTGCTCACATGCGTTATTAAAAGAAATACCAAATTTTAATTAGAGGTTAATAAATTAAAGATGTAATCTTTCCAAGCAAAGCTCATGGACCTAGATTCTACTCAGTATCTGTTTGAGGTTAAAGGTGACGGTCTTGTGTCATTTATGTCATTCAGTTCCGTTTGAGGGCATTTGACAAGGATTTACTCTGAGTCTGGTGGGCACCAAGAAATGGTAAAAAGCAAAGTCAGGAAAGTGTTGATGTGAAGTAGAGGGACATAAAAAAGGACCAAACCTTTGTAGCATACTGTTGTGAGTGGGGCATTTCCCAGGAACCCCTTCATATCCACAGGGACTGTATTCCAAAACCCCCAGGGATGCCTGAGACAGCAGACAGCACATACTCTATTTTTTCTATGCATATACTCTTTTCTGTGTATATACTCTATGTATATATTTTTCTATGTATATACTCTATTTTTTCCTATGTGTAAATACCTAAGACAAATTTTAATTTATAAATTAGACCCAGTATGAGACTAACAACTATAATTAATAACAATTATAACTACATTGTAATAAAAGTTACATGAATATGTGCTTGCTTTCTCTCCTGAAATGTCTCGGTTCCTCATTGCACTGTGTAGTATCTTGAGACAGTGGTGACAGCAGGTAGCTGAAACTTTGCGCATAGGGGGAGATCGCTGTGCATGCTATATCTCATTTAAGCTCCACTTAAGCATGTGAGGAAGTAGAAGTTGAGAAACTTGCCTAAAATTTAATTGCTAGTAAGTTGTCGAGCTAGGATTTGAACCACTCTCTGTCCCATTCCAGTATGCCAAATCAGACTTAGCACTGTGTGTGTGCAGTTCCCACCCTTGGAGGACAATGTGTGAGTCTTTATGGAGGGATGGGAAATTATAAGAGCCTGCACTGAAGGAGGAAAATTGTTCACTTTTGCTTATTTTGTAGCCAAAAGCTGGGTCTCTTGGATCGGGTTCGCCTTTCTAATCCTCGTGGTAGCAATACTAAAGGAAAGCTATTTACCCCTCTGAATGTAGATGCCATAGAAGAAAGTCCTTCTAAAGAACCAAAGCCTGTTGGCTTAAACAATAAAGAGCGTTTCCGCACCGCCTTCCGCATGAAAGCCTACGCTTTCTGGCAGAGCTCTGAAGGTAACGTCCAGATCCTTCCCCCTCACCCTGTCTCCTCTTTAGCCCTCTCCTGAGCTCTCCACCTTCCTTGGTCTTCCCTCTGTCTGTTGAAGAACTCTGGAGTCCACAGCACAGCCTCTCCCTTCCCTGCATGGACCAATTTTTCACTTTACCTTATTTATATCCCCTGACCTGGAGGTACCATTGCTCTATCCATGACTCATGGGCTCCCAAGTTAGCTGTTTTCCTGGGCCCAGACCACCTCCATTCTTTGCACAAGCCTCTCCAACCAGCCTTGGACACATCACCACAGCTCTAAATGTGGTCCTGGGAGGTCAAATTGAAGGACAGAAAGGAGCCAAGAGCAAGCAGTCTAATGGGTGCATTCGCTCCCCCAAGCTGTGAGAAGTGTCAGGAAAGCACTCTGAGGTTGAGGGACAACGGTAAGACAATGGCTACGTGCACCGCTTTCACTCCTGTGAGAAGGGAAGGCAAGCAGGAAAGCAGCTTCTTTGGTACCTGAGGCCACTCCGGCTGTTGACCCTCACCATGTCACTCAGTCCTCTCAAGGTCTCTTGGGAGGGAAGGCTCAGAAACTGACCTTCCAAAGTCCCAGAATAGAGACTGACAGAACAAGAGTCCCGGCTCAGATCTGTCTGATGCTGAAGCTCCCACATGTGCCCATTGCCGTTCAGAGGACTACTTGGGGCATGTAGCACTCCCCTCACCTCCTTCCTATCCCTTCACAATGCCTGCTCACATCTCTAGCTTTGACATCTTAGGGTATAGATGTTAAGAAAGGGTATGTGATGTCACAGCTGGAGGCTGTGGTGTGGCCCTAAAAAGCAGAAATAGAGACTCTGGGCCTTTGAAACTATAACTAAGCAGCGGGTCCCTGAGCCTGTCGTTGTGCCATGGCCTGCCACTGAATACACTTGTCACCCTCCTAGATGCTGGAACTGGCGATCCCATGGCGGAAGACAGGGGCTATGGGAATGACTTCCTCATAGAAGACATGATCCCCACCCTGAAAGCTGCCATCCGAGCTGTCAGGTAAGGACTCTCCCCCACCTGTAAGCCTCCCAGCCTCTGTCTTAACTCCCCCAGAACAAAGCATAAAAGGTGCCCTTGGACTTGGTGGGGTACAAGCAGCTCCTCTCGTAATCTTGAGTCAGGTCCCAAGGGTACCAAATACTTAATGAGGGATGCTGCTTCAAAACGGTATTTCCCACTTCAGCAAGTCATCCTGGGAGACTCTTGCTTATCTGGTTATAGAAATGCTCTCACAGCCTCCCAGCCTATGTTCAACTGTCACACCTTTTTCAGATTTTAACCACCATTTACTTTAAAGGATGTCAGAGCAGAAGTTGTATTGACATGGATTTTTCTTCCTTTATAGGCATGTTACTCAAAATAGCTTGTCTTATTCCTATATCCATCGTGTAGTTCTTTTGAATTAGCATTTTGGCAAGACAATAAATCATCAAAATTTTTTGTCTGTAGTGGAAGAAACTATAAGCCACCCTGAGTATTCCTGGTTTGCTCTGGAATTCTTCAAGAAAATAAAAAAAAGTGTGTTGCTACTTAAACTTGATCAAGATATGGGCATGCACTTACTTCATAAGGGTGACAGGGAATTCTAGAAACTAAGACAATTCTCCAAATCCCAGCCGTGTTATTTTCAGCAAGATGCCCAATCCAATAGATTAGAGAAGCACAGCACTGTTATCAGACATGGACCTCAGCAAAGCCTTTGGCCTGTCTGCTCCTGGCAGCATTATGTATCATGTGATAGAGCAGCTGGATGAAAACACACCTACCTGGATTCATACCTGGCTGAAGGGTCTCATCCAGGAAGAATCAGGTAGCGAATCTGTGTTGACTGAGAAGGTGACACTACAGGGATGTGCCATGCTCTGGTCTCTGTCTTCTCCTTGTTAGCCATTTCACTGATGCCACAATGCAGGGATTGGTAAACTTATTCTGTAAAATGCCAGATAGCAAATACTTTAGGCTTTGTGGTCCATGAATCTCCCTTACAAGCACTCAGCTCACCATTATAATGCAAAAGCAGCCACAGATGGTTCACAAATGAATGGGCATGGCTGAGTTCCAATGTATCTTTACTCTCAAAAACAGGCACGGGGAAGAAGACGTGGCCTGTAAGCCATAGGCTAGGACTCCTACCTTAGGTGAAAGTAGGCAAAGCAGGCTTATAAAATGGCATAAAGTCAGGAGGAATAGCAAGTAAATCTGATGTTGTAATCACTATGTTAAAATATGTCTAGAAACCAGAGCCATGCAGGTCAAAGAAAATGAACTTTAAATGCATAGTTTAAATGCACTTTAAAGACCCATGCAAGCATGAGGTAGAAGGGTCTGGGTTGGGCCCAGGTCTCCTGACATGAGTGTTAGTTTTAGCTGATCTGATACTCAGCAGGAGCTGTCCTCAGCACGGAGTTCTTAAGGAACATTAGCCATCAGGGTGACCTTACTTTAGTTCCTGAAAGATGGAGGTGAGTGTTGGATTTCATCTGTTGGTTCTGGGTTCGTCATCTTTCAAAGGAACCAAGAAAACTCAGAGAATAGAAACTTGAGAAGTTCAAAGCTATGTACTAAAGAGGATACTGAGGAGGTGATATATCAACTGTCCTCAAATAGAAAGCAGCAATGACAGTGACTAAGAGCACAAGCCTTATGAACACAGAAGAGTGGCTCTGACATCATAAGCTAGCTGGGCCTGGAGAGATGCAAAAGTTCTGTGAGCCAGAGTTCTATATTCTGTAAATTGATATATTAGCAGATAGTATCTAAAACACTGTGCTCAGTGTCTGGCATGGAATGAATGCTTAATAAATGCCAGCTTTGATTAACACTTGTAACAGAAATCTACTGTGATTTTGTCATTATCCGAATGATGGAAGGGGCACTAGGCAGATGAACTATGTATGGCTCAGATGAGTAGAACTACCATCCAAAGCCAGAAGTTTTCCTCATCAAGTTGTTTTCTCTTTTATTTTTTCCACCTGCTCCTGAGTTTGTTAGCCTTGAGTTATATTTCCTTCACTCTCTACTCACAATGCATGAACACTTCTACTTTGCCTTGCAGAATTCTACAATTCCGTCTCTACAAAAAAAAATTCAAAGAAACTTTGAGGCCTTACGATGTGAAGGATGTGATTGAGCAGTATTCTGCAGGACATCTTGACATGCTTTCCAGGATAAAGTACCTTCAGACGAGGTAAGGAAATCACATCTGGAGGGACTGTGTTCTCCTGGCCACTCAGGAATCAAAGCCAAGTGAACCTCAGAGTGTAAGGTGAAAGGTATTCAGAAATAATCCAAAGCACAGAGGAGAAGCATTACGCACAAAAATGTTCCTGAAACACTCTGGATGCCATGGCCAACAAGCATCAGATCACACAAGATATGAAAACACTCTGTGACATTGCCAAGGCTCAGGGCAGCACCCTGATCATGCCTGGTCACTCATCTCTGCAGTGATGCTTTGGATGCACCCAACAAGACTCCGATCAACTAAACTGAGACCATCTGGATAATTCTTTTTTGTCCATGTAACAAAACACTCAAATGCTATGTATAACAGTGAAACTACGAAATAGTATCCATGTTGAATTATTAATTGTAACTTAGAGTCTCTGCATTTATGTATCTTGTCCCTTAGGACCTTCCTTATGGGATACTTCATATATACCAGTTGCTATAGTTCTGAGGAGGAAATAAACTAAAAAGGTCAAAGACTAGCCTCAAATTACCCAGCTAGTAAGGTCAAGAACATAAAATATAATATAAATATAAAATATTGCCTATAATGTATCAGTATATTTGTGCGTGTGTGTGTGTGTGTGTGTGTGTGTGCATTGCCTGTAATATCACCATAAGATCTACTGAATATTCTTTACCTAGATCTTTGGATATTACTATTATATCATATAATACACATACCTATAATATATATGCACTATGCTTACAAATCGTATCCACATGTTTACTCAGAAATATACATGGCGAGCATTCGTTGTCCTGTATAGGGGACCTAGACCTGGAGAAAAATTGACACAATTAGGTTTGACTTGAGTCCTTCCTGGGTTTCAGCCTAAATCAAGTTTCACTGGAGGAGGGTCCTCCTGGGTTAACAAGAGCATCCTGCTTAAGGAGTAGGAAGTTAATGATGCTACCAGGTAGACCTATCTGTGCTCCTAACTGGAAAACAATCTTGCCCCTCATAGTGGTAGGCACAGAACTGGTGCTCACTCCTGTTGAACAAACGGATATGTGAATAGAGGTTAAGCCAAGTATACAGTTATTTCTGCAAATACAGCTCACTGAGAGACAGAGGAAGTGGGAACACCAAAATATCAGCCAATTTAATGAGCACATAATGAATTGTTACACTATCATTTTTTGACATTTATCAGGAAAATGTGTTTCTAAGTGTTGTGGGCAGAGGTTGACTACCTGAATGACTAATTGCAAATCCCAGCTTCACTAAGTATTACAGAGGGCCAGACGGAGAAGGCCAATTTAGCTAGATGCATCCTATGTCAATGAACACATCAGATCTGGGTTTGCAGAGGGCAGACCATGACCCATGAATATTTCAACCCTGCAGCACAATGGGGAACATTTCTCTTGGTTGACCTCAGCCCTTATAGGGAGCTGAAGTCTCACACAGAAACGGAAGCAAAATATGGGAGCTAGGTTTGGAACATCTTTCTCATGGGTAGAGATGCCTGTGAAGCAGCAGGGAAATGGGAACTGCTGAACATGGAACAGCAGGGAACAGCTGAAAATGGAACTGAAAATCTATCAGTAAAAGGAAGATGAGCTAGGCTCGCAGCACACATATGACATTTCCTCTAAGAAAGAACACTATATGGTTCTCATACCATCTCAGCGGTTTATCTGCCGCTCTCTCCCTGGGGGTAAGAAAATACACTCAATACCACACTTGGAAGCAATCACTCTCTCTCTCTCATTCTCTCTCTCTCTCTCTCTCCCTCTCTCCCTTTCTTCTATGTATTCCAATTCTGCATTTGAATTAAGCAAGAGTAGAAAGGTTGTTTTCCTGCCAGGTAAATTTTTATGCAATTTAATACTTCTTATGTTTATTTCTTTCAGAATAGATATGATTTTCGCCCCTGGACCTCCATCTACTCCAAAACATAAGAAGTCTCAGAAAGGGACAGCCTTCACCTACCCATCCCAGCAGTCTCCCAGGTGGGGCTTGTGATCAGGGACTGACAGACCACATGGAACACGTAGCTCGGGACGGTCCCACCCCCATATGGCACCAGTGTTTTGAAGCTTGTCTCATTTTGTGGCCTTTGAAAAGTTTCTATACAAAAGATTTCCCACCCTCTTCCTCAACCAGGACGGTTTTTGTAAATAAAAATAATTATACCGTTTTTCTCACTGTAAAGCAGGAGGAAACTATGAGTTTTGTTGAAATAGGAAGAATACATTATGTTAGCTGACTCTGTGGCATTCCTGGTCAGCTGGTTTTGTTGACTGATGCCCCTGTCAGGACATAACTGGAGAAAGCAAGCAGATATTAGGTGCCTAAGATCGCTGGAATTCAGAGAGCACTCTTGCCTCCAAAAACGAGTCACAACATTTTGAACAAGGATGCATCCTTTGGAAAGTCTACTGCTTACATTTGTATCTCTGTATTTCCAAATATCTTTGAGGAAAGCAAGATAAATGAGTGACAATGTCAGGCTTAAGGGCGTTATACACCTCCCTCTTATAAAAGAAGAAAGAGGGCTGGAGATCTAGCTCAGTGGTCTAAGCGTCTGCCCAGCAAGTGCAAGGTCGTGAGTTCAATCCCTGGTGCCGCAAAAAATAAAAAAAATTTAAAAAAAATAAAAGAAGAAAGAGCATCTGCATGTTGATGAAAGGTCTCTGCCCTTCAGCCTCAGCCTTAGGAATGGAACAGAGAATGAAGGGACCATAGGGACCTAGAAATCACAGCCCCAGATAAGGGATGTAACTGTTACTCAATTCGGGTGTTGCTCTTACAAAGGAGTGCCCTCTGTTTCCAGATAGTCTGATTGTTTAAGGATGAGCTCGGTATCCAGATATTTTGTACCCTTCTCCATTTTTGAGATGTCATTTTGAGCTTTTTCAAAACCTGCACAGGGTGAAGAAAATACTGGTGGGCTACAAGTAGCACATGGACCACTAGTTTTTGACATTTGCCTTGAGGCTGTGCAGCCAGAGACAGGAGATATAACAGGAGTGGTAGATTATGAGATAGAAAAATCAACTAAGAAAGCACTCATTGTGAATGGTTTTGAGTAATGAGGGCCCCTGAAACTTCTCAAATGCAGAGAATATAAAAATATCCAAACTAATTGGAAGGCAGATATTAACTTCACCTAGCCCAAGGGAAGAGGCAGCATTGATCTGACCCCTATTCCCACCAGCATCATTTTCTACATCATTTCTGGACTGAAGGATTTTTTTTGCCCCTTCTTAACAAAATGTGACAGATGGGGCTAGGGATATAGCTTAGTGGCATAAGCACCTGTCTGGTAAGCTCAAGGTTGTGAGTTTGATCCTCAGTACCAAAAAGAAAGCATCTCTTTAGCCGGGAATGGTGGCACATGCCTGTAATCCCAGCACCCAGGAGGCTGAGGCAGGAGGATTGTAGGAAGTTCAAGACCAGCTTGAGCTACAAAGTGAGGCACAAGCCCAGCCTGAACTGCATGGTGAGACCCTGTCTCAAAAAAGGCAAAAAAAAAAAAAAAAAAAAAAAGAGAGGCAGATAAATTATGTATCCCCACTGCATTAAATTTGAGAGCTCAAACAACTCATTGCCCACCCTCACACACACTCAGTGGTGCAGTCCTCTTTTAGTCAGGAACTGAAAGCCAAAAGAGTTTACTTTAAAGGGGTTAAACACTCTTGACATTGTTAGGTACTTTGATAACTTTCATACAAATCAAAGTCTCCTTATGTAGACACAGTGGAACTTGTCTTTAATCTCACCTATTGGCGGATGCTGAGGCAGAAGAATCATAAACTCAAGCTTGGGCAACTTGGTGAGACCCTATTTTTAAAACGTATTTTTAAAATAGCCTTTTTAATAGTAGCTTGCTATTTGGCTTCAAGCTCTTCTACAGTGGAGCTGAGCATGAAATCTACAGTACTAAAGCCCAGTAAAGGTGGACTTCCCTGACTCCCTGTGTCCAGCATTGAGGGGGTCATTTCCAGGATTTATTAGCATGAGAACGAGCTTGATGGGCCATGATCTACCCAACCAAAATGATCTTGGAAAACAGAAACAGATACAATGATCTCATAGAATTGTTGACTTTTTCTTAGGAATGAACCATTTGTAGCCAGATCATCCACAGCAGAAATGGAAGACCAAAGCATGATGGGAAAGTTTGTAAAAGTGGAAAGACAGGTAGGTCTTTTCTTTCCTTCACTGGAGAGCAAATGCATAGAGTTTATTTCCAAATGCCATCTATTCATAGGTAGAGACAATACTTAAGTAATAATGCTTACCATTCATAAAAGCATATGAGAATTAAAGCCCTGATTTAGTCTTTCCTGCTTAAGTGATCACATGCAAGCTAATTGTTCTCAGTCTCAATTTTTCTTATCTGCTATATGGGGATTTTAATGCTTTGTAAAATTTTGAAATTAAGCGAGTTGATAAAGGTGAATTACCTAGAATATTAACTAACACAATTAACAGTCAACAGATGGTCACCACTATGATCATATTCCCTGTAGTGTCCCTTAAAAAATGTTAGTACATTGCCCCTCATTTCACATGTCCTTATGTCTCCTTTCCTCTGCGTCCCTGTCAGCAGGTGGCCTCTGAGAAGTGGGCTGGAGGAGTACAGGTGATGGGTGAATTTCATTCAGGGTGGAGAGAGAAACCTACTCCCACAGCACCCCTTGGGCCTTGCTGGTTATGTTCACTGTAAGGCAGTTTATACTCTAGCATCTTTTGCCTGATTTTCCACTAGATGAATGCCACTGCCAATGTCCTCTATGATTCATATCAATTCTTTTATTTTATTCATAAACCAACATTGGATTCATGTAGGAGAGATGAGAGCGTATTTGAATAATTATTCTCTTTTGGTATATCAGGAAAACTGTCTCTCATTTAAAATTTTTAATTTAAAATATTGCTTCTTCCACTTACTAACTCTGAGACATTCGACAAGTTACTTCACTTCTCTGTGCTACTGTTTGTTCCCCTGTGAAACAAAGATGATGATAGTGCCCACGTCATAGGGTTGTGAAAATTATGAGTCAACATATTGCATAGCAGAATCGGATACCTCCGAGTTGCTTTCTGGATATTAGGTAGTATTACAGCTTAGATACCTTCTGGGACATCACCTGGTCCAATGTTCTACAACCTCATTTGCCAAGTTAAATGCATCCCTTACCTGACAGTAGTGTTTCTTGGTGAACTATGAATTTTCAGAGAAAGAATGTCACACACACACATATACAATGCACACTTATGTACATGCACACACAAAAATCCAGAGAAATTTCCATGTAAGCCTGTCAAGATCCGGGCAACTTCTGCCATTGCCCAAGGGTGTGAGCAGGGACTCCAGTTACCAGAAGCCCGATTCTAGCTCACCACGGCAGGTTGCTTAGGTTGATGGACAGTAATACACAAGGAGTGACCAAAATATATAGTGAGTATTTAAATTTTAAAAATCTGTTACAGTAAGGGACAGATTTCCTTTAATCCCCTTTGAAATGCCCCCATTGGTACTGACACACTTACTGCATCATTTTGACACTTTCTGAAGCAATTGTCAAGGTCCTCTTTGGCGTGCCTTATGAGGTATTATCAAAAGTAGAGTGAGTGCTGCTATTGTGTGCGATCCAGTGGAAAGGCAGGCTCTGGAAAACATTGCAGTACCTCCTCATTCACCTCATTCACCTTATTCAGCTCTGGCACGATGCCACTGTCTGGCTCTAGCCCTAAGCCAGAGTGACCATGGAAGATAGATGTTTTGAATTGATTCAGTTCAGTTGCTGTGAATGGCACAACTAAAGATACTCATGAAAGAGGACTGCCAGAACTGCTACAGACAATGGCAAGAAAGATGGGATAAGTGTGCTCAAAGTGAGAGAAATAGTTTGAGGGAAATTAATGGCATCGTGTCTTTTACTATAACAAATTGTTTTTTTAAAAAAATTAAAATATTCACTATACTTTTTTTTATCAAGTCTTGTGTATGCTGGGCTTGCTGGTAGGAGGCAGAAAAAGAAATTACTAGTCGCTGTTGTTATTAATATTATTAAGAACTGTAAGGCTTCTCGTCTGTTCTGAAAAATAAATAACTACAGTATTTCCTCTCAACCAGTACCAACATCCCATACTCCATGAGGGAGCAGTGATTCCCAGGGCCTTGTCTTTTCCAGGTGCATGACATGGGGAAGAAGTTGGACTTCCTGGTGGACATGCACATGCAGCATATGGAACGGCTGCAGGTTCAGGTCACTGAGTACTACCCTGCCAAGGGGACTTGCTCGCCAGCTGCAGGGGAAAAGAAGGAGGACAGCAGGTATTCAGACTTGAAAACCATCATCTGCAACTATTCCGAGACAGGGCCCCCTGACCCTCCCTACAGCTTCCACCAGGTGCCCATTGACAAGGTTGGCCCCTATGGGTTCTTTGCACACGACCCCGTGAACTTGCCCAGAGGGGGACCCAGTTCTGCCAAGGTCCAGGCTCTTCCTTCCTCCGCAAGCTCATATGCAGAAAGACCCACCGTCCTGCCTATCTTGACTCTTCTGGACTCCCGAGTGAGCTTCCACTCCCAGGCTGAACTGCACGGCCCATACTCGGACCACATCTCGCCACAGCAGAGACGCAGCCTTACGCGGGACAGTGACACACCTCTGTCCCTGATGTCGGTCAACCACGAGGAGCTGGAGCAATCTCCAAGTGGCTTCAGCATCTCCCAGGATAGAGATGATTATGCATTTGGCCCCAGTGGCGGGTCGAGCTGGATGAGGGAGAAGCGATATCTCGCCGAGGGTGAGACAGATACAGACACAGACCCCTTCACGCCCAGTGGGTCCATGCCTCTGTCATCCACAGGGGACGGGATTTCTGATTCCGTATGGACCCCTTCCAACAAGCCCACTTAACAGGGGTCACTGGCTGACTCCTTGTAATGTACACAGACTTTGTATAGCTCCCTGACTCTCACACCCAATGCATACAGCGGGAACACCAGTAGCTACATCGGATGCATGCGTGTGCACAGTGACCCCAGCCAGCAGGGGTTCTCACGCCTTCTTCCTCCCCAAGTCACCACAACGAAGCCACTTCCTTTTCAGCATGGTTTGCATGACTTGACACTATATAAGTGGTACCACTAGTCTCCTCTAGGATACACATTAATCTACTGTTCTTGCTTTCAATCATGATTGGACCAGTACAGGGAGAGATTATTGATGAGCCGTGCTATTTGTTTCTTTGGTTGACTGGTTGGGGTTTTGGTTTGGTAAGCAGGGAATGTAGTTTAAGTTATTTCTAGGATTACTGCCCCTTTGTGTAAAATACTCCAGGAATTAACTATTTTCCAAAGCAAAGAAATAATTTTCTCATCAAGAACTCATTGCATACCAATGAGGCTGCCTACCGAGCAAACATGAGGGAAGGAACAAGATAGCCATTAAGACTCCAAAATCAAGACTTTAAAAATTATTTTCTTAGGGAAGAGCCAACAAAATCATTTAAAAATTCTCAAAGGGACTTCACATGCTCTGCCGTTGTTAGTATTGTCTCAGTTTCCCCATCTGTAAAAGGCATTGATAATTCCTATTGTAGCATTTTACATGTGTTATGAATTGGTGGAGAGAAAAACATACACACACACAAACACAAACACAAAAATTAAAATAGTTACCAATTTATGTGACCAAAGATAGTGAAATTTACTATAAGTGGGGTGGTCCTCTGAGCAGGAGCCAAGTTCAGTGTCTTCGAAATGAGGTTCCAACTCATGTTGCTCCCCATGTTATTAAAATGAAAAATATCCATGCAAGGCAAAAGTTAGAATCAGGAGGGCATGCAGAAATTATCTTTCCCAAGTTTTCATTCTTAAAAGTGAGAAATCTTAGGCTCAGGTATAGTGACATGCCTGGCGCCACTCCATGGTGCCATGGGGAGCCAGGACTCAAAACTCCTGCCTGCTGACTTCCTCCTTGCCTGGCCTCCTCTCACTACACCATTCTGCCATTTGCACACTGGCTTCCAGAAATGAAGGCAAGATACTGGTACTCTGTGTCATGTGGGAAGAAATCCCCATAGTTTATCCTGCAGGGGAGAATGTCTGCTGCTATTGCAAAACACGCATCCTTGATACATTACATTTAGGATACAGAAAAATAATAATACAAGCAAGATATAGCTATCAATATGCAAATAGGCAAAATTTCCCAAGCCATCCAATCTACCTTTGCCAGTGGAAGCACTGACACTACTCATAATTCTATGATTTTTCTGAAGTGTAAGCAAACATGTGGAGTGCACTGTCCTGTAGAAGTGTTAGTATTGAGCACAAGCCTCACTGTGGTCCCTTAGGAGATTGCCATTCCCTGACAACTGATGGGAAAGGCTTCTGGTAGGCTTGGGCTGCAGTTACTAAATGACAACACCATACCATTACTCTCATACTCCTTCCATGATCTTAAGCACTGGTTCATGATGGTTGCCATGATCGCCATCAAGATGATCAAAATGGCCTAATCAAATTTCAGCATACCACTGCAATCAAAGTTCTCCCTCATGGGTTTGTCAAGAGCCATAATCACTATGGCAAGCATCTAGTTGATGGTTTCATCAGCATCCTGACCTGTGTTGGAGAGAGATTTCTCACAGATTGGCTCTTTTTAATTCACACACCAGCGGGTCTTGTACAAAAAGCTAAGACTATAGTACTCATGAAGGCTTGGGTCCTGACTTTAGAAACTTAAACCAAATCCTGAAGTCTCTGAACTGGGGCTGGCATTGTAAGTGATAGAAAGGAGTTTTACATGGAGGGTCCCATGAATGGATGGGTACTGACCCTGAAGTCCAAGGCAGGAAGTTTGCAAGAGTCATTACACACATTGGACAAGAAGGTCCTCCCCAAGGTTTTCCACATGACCTTTCAGGAATTGGAAAGTCAAAGGGCATGAACCAGTTGGTCCTCACTCACTGGTTCCCTCAATATGGCTTCACTACTGCCACTGGGGCTCTATTTTAAGAAACTGTGTGTCTTTTTAGGGGCCTGGGTCTAGGCTCTGGCCTTCCTGGACGCTTTAACCAAAAGTCACTGTGCTATCTACCTTACATGTCCCCATGTTGTTGTTTATGTATTTAAATTATTGGAAACAAAAACAAAAAAAGGGAAAACAAATCAAAACCTGCACATACACACTGATTATTCTAAGATATTAATATTCTTGTAGAATCCAATATCATCTGTGTTTTATAAATAGATTCATATTTCAGGACTTCAGCAAAATCCTTGCTCAAGAGTGAGATCTTATTTCCATGCTGAAATGTTTACCATAGACCCAAAATTAGATAAACTACCTTAGGTTCTATTAATAACCTGCCGAGAATGGGAGCTTGTAATATTTCTCAGACCATAGGTGGGACATCAGGCATCTCTGTTGATTACAAGGTTAGAACAGCAGGAATTGGATTTGTGTTGATTCCCATTGTCTAGTCAGTTCTGTTCATCAGTGTGGACCCAGACAAAATTCTTGGCTCATGAATGAATGATAAGAACTTTAGGAGCTGTTTTTTCCCATCTGAGAAAACAAAAAGAAAAATGTGATCTTTTGGAATAATTCTGCTTTAACACTTATTTTTCCTTCAAAAGCTACATTCTAGAAAAACAAACCAAACACACTCAAGCTGCCTGCTTACCAGCATGACTGGTACTGAAGAAGCACAAGTGCAGATTCTGAGACTCAGCATGGGCAGTGGAGAGAGACAGCGTATGCTTCTGCAAAATCTCTCCTTTCAGACAAAGAAGCCACGTGATGGATGAGTCCAACAGAACAGAATCCAGCAACATGTCCAAGGCTTATGGTATATACTGGTGGTTCCACAGCTTGCCCAAGAAATCATTGCAGTTTTGGTCGAAAGTCACTGAAGTACTGACAAATTAATGACATTATAAAAAATATGAATGATTTCCTCAGGTTAAACTGTGATCCCCTCATACTGGTATATATCTGGTTTTTTTGTGTTTTATGACATAAAAATTTAAGAGGTGGGGAAGGGCTGTAATTCAGTGTGGAGCAATTGCCCAGCATGTACGAAGTTCTGGGTTCTATCCTCAGCACCACAGAAATTAATAAATCAAATAATTTGGGCCTCAGGATATAGCTCAATGGAAGAGTACTTATGAGGCCCTAAGTTTTATTCCCTAGATCCACTCCCAAATTAAGAAGTCATATTTTAACAAGGTAAAAATGAATGAGATAAATCAACTTATTAGTGTTAGGAAAATGCTGATCTTGTGGACTGAGAAAAAACTATTCGAGATCAAGTCTGAGTTTTTAACCATTAAATACCAGCACACAAGCAAACACCAAAAGTTTAAGAAAGAAATGTGGGAGGGCTGGCTGTGGTGGTGGCACTCAGGATCAGTGGATCCCACCATTCAGGAGCTGAGGCAAGCAAGTCACCTTGAGTTCAAGGCCAGCCTAGACTACAGTGAGTTCAAGACCAGCCTGAACTACATAGTGAGACCCTGTCTCAAAAGTACAAAAAATAAATAAATAAATAAAAATTAAAAATAAAGGAATGTTAAAGGAAAAGAAATATGATATACACCAAATTAAGAAAGTTCTATGTTGTCTCTTAGAACTGAGAATTCAGACTTATTAGACATGACACTAGTATTGTGAAGTCCTAGTTTCCATGAAAATATAACCAGAAAACTCCAAAGTATACAGGTTGAAACAAACTAATTAATCAACAATTATGCATATCCTCCGTCTATCTTCTGCAAGGCAGTTGCAGACCCTGTAAGACAGTAATTACCTGTAGAAAAAAACTAATATAACGAGATTTACTCAAAATTTGCCAAAACCATTTTCATAACTCCATGGTACTCTAATTAGATTATAATAAAGAAAAATTTATTTCTTTATTCACTTGCCAAGACTTATTAAGTTCCAACATACACCAGAAACCATGCAACAGGAATTCAGTGATTAGAAAGTCACAGATTCTGCCATAAGAAAGCTAGAAATCTGGTGTCAGAGGGCCCATAATTGCTGAAGGTTCCTTCAACCTATGTCAGTGAGGATGAGAAATACCTTATTTCATCCTGTGGGTAACTCTACCAACAGGAATTTTTCTCAACTTGGATGCCTCTGAGGATTCAACACTAAAGAAAGTGAGAACAAAAAATCTGCATCAAAATGATAATGATCTCATTACCCCAGGGAAGGCTGAATGGATTAAATGAGGACTTTGAGTTGGTTTGAATGAGTTGGACTTTATAGTTTCTGTGCAAGAAAGCGGTATTTGAAAAAGGTCCTTAGGTGAATTAGCTTTCTCCTCTCTAAATTCCTGCCAAGATGGAGGCCACACAAAAAGAGTTCTACTTCATTATACTAAGCAAGAGAAGCTATGGTCAGGGTTATGTCACAACATCCATTTGAAGAGGAAAAGACCACTCTGCTGGTGAGAACCTAGATCAACTTCTTTGGGGACAAGAAAAGAAATTTGTTCTGGGTCTTAGAAGTCAGCTGCACTTCCAACAGTGCTGCCAAACACACCCTGAACCCCCCAAACCTTTGCCATCTGGAAAATGCCACAGAGCTGCTCTTCAGCTTTCATTAATGTCCAAGACACCAGGACTATAACGATTTTCTGTTTTCTGAGCCCTAGGACATCATTAGGATTTTGCTTTCACTTATCCTTGAAAGCTTGCTCATTTCAGGATGAACTTTTTAAAAGACTAAACCCTTAGTATCCGCTGTGCTTGGGTTACTGATATCACACCTTTTAAATCAGAATGAACTGCCTCTTCAACAAAGTAGTAGTTAGTACCTCACAGTTGCTCCAGATGAGCATGTTAAGGGCTGGGTTATCTGCACATCTTGTGTGGTTTTTGGAAACCATTTTGGTAGTATCAAAGAGACTGGAAAGACACAGTGATGATCGAGACAAAAATTTACACTTGGGGACATTAAAAATCATTTGACTGTTCTGGCCTGTTTTGAATTTCAAATGAGACAATCTACATATAAAACCCCTAGTATAGCCACTGCACCATACTCGGGGCTGTTTTCCATATTCCTGTTTTATAGTATGTGTCAGTTCCACTGCCAGTTGCTGATATTACTTATTAACTCCAGACTTACACTGGAAAATATTTTTCAGGAAAAAAAAAGAATAGTTGAGATATGATCCCAATTATTACACGACAAAATCAAGCACTTTCACAACTAAAAATGATTTTTTCCATCAATATACAGAAGAGAAGGACTACTGCAATGAAGAAAGCAGGAAGGTTGGATCCCAGTGGTGGAGCTGGGGAATTTCCATTGGACACAGCCACACGTTGCACTGTTCTCTCAAAGGATGATGCATAGGAGGAGGTAAAGCCAAACAGGAGTGATGAAACATGAAAGAATTTGTGTTTCCACAAGCCAAGTCAAACCTTGCTCATGTTCTCTCTAGGGGAATCTCCTTCTGCCCATTAACAGCTTCAAACATTCTTGTTGAAAAATCTTGACTAGTATCCCTACATTATTATATATGGAGGGAGACATAATTTCATAGATTCTGAGATGCTCCCAGCAAAAGGACACCTTGATTGTCCTGAAGAGTCACCTCTTTCTTTTAAATCAGGAAGCAGAGACTCAGAGTGCAGGGAATCACAGCCATCTCTCAGTGATGAAATAAGTGACTGAGTAGCAGAGCAAACCAAGAGGCCAGATTTCTTGGTCCAGATGTGCAACATAAATGTTACTGTTGAGCTCAGAAAATGAAAAACAAAACCTTTCTGGGCCACTCAAGAAACTGCTAAACCAGACCTGTTTTGAAGAGTCTTTCCATCACTAAGATTTGGTTGATACTGCTGTGTGATGGAATATGATAATGTTCCTTCTCTCAGACTATTGCTGCTTTCAAAAGCCCTAACAAAAATCTGCAGATGCTGGGTGCATTTGAGAAAAGAAATGAACAGACAATTCCTTGACCATGGACACTTTTACTCTCCACTCCTCTGGCCACTCCTACTTTGTCCCTTCCTTGTCCTGCTGAGCTTGGATCGGTTCACTTCTTTGGTCCGTCACTTAGAACCATTCAGCTCCAGAATCATCCCTTAGGTGGTACTCTAATCTCTACACCAACCGAACAGGATTTCTCTACAGGTTTTATTTAAGAAAATGGAACACTATTTTGGGGCATTTCATATTACCTGAACTTGAAGATCCTGCCAAAAATGTCCCTTAACACAGGGACCTCTGGGTCTCACCTGAGCACAGCCTGGTCCCTCTCGCTTTGTTCCAGAGAACCCCCAAATTATCCAAATACTCTAGTCTTCTTCAAAAGCTATGAAGAAGGAAACAAGATTCAACTTCAAACATCATATGTTTTTGTAACTAGGGTATTAGTTTGGGAAGCAAAAGCCCTCTTTGACTTGAATGAGACTCTCCATAGGTGATTTCCATTTGTGTTTTGGTAGGAATAAATTTGCTAGAATTTGGCAGAACTCCCTAGTGGTCCTTGTTAAAGTAGTGGTGGGATATTTAGCTCTCCTGGGTCAGTCTCAACCAAAAGCCCCTAAGAGAGTCACAAAGAAAGATGGTCAAGTTCTGAGATGGTAATAGTCAACCCAGCAATTTCAGAAAATATCATTCTACATATGTCTTCTTCCTTCAAATAGTACTGTTCTGGGATTAAAATAAATTTCAAGGGTAAATAATGAGGTCTATACAAGAGTAACCTGAGAATGATTTATAATTAATCAGTTAAGAGCCTAGCTAGTGCTTAGGAATATATTTGTAATTTCTTTTACATTTGTCAAATGGACTGGAATTTGAAACCTAAAAGTAATGAAATTGACAGAATGCGTCATTTCAATATTCTGTTCTCTTCCTCTGTCTACAAGATGGGGTTCAGGGAAGGGGAGCAAAACTTATCATAAGCTCTCTTTGTAAGTGGCATATGACATTATATTGCTCTCTCTTGAGCGTTTTGTCTTCATTGCAAACCCATGAAGGAGATACTATTGTCTGCACCTCAGAGCTGAAAGTAAAAAGGTTACATATTCAAGAGGAAGAGCTAGGTTTTTAACCAAAGTCTATGTACCTCAAAGCTTATTCTGCACTCCAAGCCTCACAGGTCAATAGACATATTCCAAAATCATGCCCTGTGTTTTCCCACAATGCTTGGCCTTCCTCTGTCCAATTAGCTTTAAAGTAAAATGATCATAGAGCTCTGAATTTCTGGAGAGAAGAAGGATGTCCAGGTCTGCTGACTATTGCACTGGGCTACAGAAAGGATGGCTTCACAATCTGTCTGTCAATGGCAGAAAACGAGGCCACATAAATTATTCACTTGGTTCATGTTGGAATCTGTTAGCTCTTGGAGGTGCAGATAATCCCACAGATGCCCTTTTTTCTCTGTCCCCAAAGATCCTCTGTCATTGTTTTTAACCAAACTAATACAAATGTCTCCAAGTCTCTGGTGGCTATTATCTTTTATACTGAGCATTCACCTGAGGGCTTTGAAATCCTGCAGAAACTGCTTAGTCTTCATTAGCGTTCTCTGGGAGGCCAAAGGCTCAGAATAATTGTGTCTCTCTCTCTCAATATTAAAAGAACCCTGAAAGCTAACCAGATCTGGTAATGGAGTGCTTCCTTGCTCCTCTGAATACATTTCCAAGGGACAGAGATGAGCTCTGCTCTCCCATGTCCCTCTGAGGGTTGAGTCCAAGTGGTGGGCAAGTCCAAGACGTGGAGCCACCCTTCTGTCCAGAAGCAGACATTTTGCTGATGGAGAGGTAAATTAGGCCTGTCCATATCCTGGAAAATCACCTTAGACAGACAGATGACATTCATCCATTTGCCAGTCCTTCCCTGTTTTAAAGAGAAAAATGATCTCTATCTTGCTTCAGATGGGGTAGGACTGTCCTTCCTCCTTTTTCTTATGTAGCAGTGATGGAAAATGCAGCTCACTGAAAAACAAATTGAGTTTTTCAGTGATGTGAGCCTGTCGTACTTGATTTTGGGTTGTATTTTCTTTAACCCCTTTTTACGGCATAGAATTCTGGTGCCTTGCTCCCTGGATTTGTCTCCATGCTAAGAGTAGGCTTTCTTCACATTCTGGCTTACACAGGAACACAACTATTCCACAAGTGGCCTTTAGTGCTCTTTATAATATGATTTCCTGTAATTTTTAAACTGTATGTGTAATTTATATTCTGGCTCTGTCCAATATTTGAACAACTTTAATAGGTTGATTTCCATATATATTATGCAAATAATTCGTACCTGATTTTTTTATGTTCTATCTTAAATAAAATACTGCACCACTTATTAATAAATAGATGTTTCAATGATTATGTGGAGAAATTTTATTTGCTTTAAAACAGCTTTATGAATTATATTCTTTAGTATAAATAATACCAGCTGCTGCAACAGAAAATCTTACAAATGTCAGCGACCTAATACAATGAAGATATATTTCTTACTCAAACCACAGTAGAGTGCAGATTAACTAAGTGCCAAAGTGTGATGTTTGGATTTGGGCTGCTTCTGTCATGAGCTATGGCATGCTAGGGTCCTCTACTTGGAGCCACAGAGCCAGACCAGGAAGGAGAATACAAAAAAGTCACACCAGTTCTAACATCCTTGGATTCAAAGTGACTCGTTATTTCTATTCATATTTTCATTGGCCAAGCTCAGTCACATGGTACTAAAAACTTGTGAGGGATGATGGGAAATGTAGTCTTCAATGAATGCTTTAGCTGTATGGAACATGCACTGCTTTTCTCACCACAGGGTTATTATGATTGATCCTACTGATTTCTTAATAATATAAAATGGTGACAAGATCTAATAAAATGTAATTGCCCAAGGAATAAAATCAGTAAAACCATGAATTCCTCCTCTGAGTCACTAGAGTTACAAGTATATATGTGGCATCAATTTAATCACTGGAGCTATCTTTCTACTAGTAGTATAAAGTTCAAGTGCATCAACCAAGAACATATCATGAGTATTTCATTGTTATTAATTGGATTATTGGTAAGCCAGTTTGATCTCCTCACCATTTGGATGTTGGTTGTAATCTTTGTTTGTCCCCCCACCCAACCCTTCTAAAACTCAACTCTAAAAGCTAAAAACAATTTATTTATTTATAAAATCTTAATTAGACATGTACCAAACATTGTAGATACAGTGTATCACAATTTAACAGTGAAAATACATACATCCTGAGGTCACTTCAATTCTGCAAGAAGTGTGCCAATGGATATAATTGGGGTACCATGAAACTACAAAGAGAGGTGCTAACTCATATTAGGAGGTATCAAAGGAGGCCTCTTACAGAAAGTGAGGAATGAACTGAGTATTTAGTGCTCCAAAGAAGGGAGTGTGAAAGAGAGGCCTACCAGGAACTGAGTCAAAGAGGGGAAAAGTCCCAGAGACATGAGACAAGATTTTTTTTTACTTAAAGGAAAGTTGCCTTTTACATTCTTCTGGTCATGGTACCCACAGTTTATGGCAGAAAGTTCAATGGTGTTTATACCCCTTGGGAAATAGGGACCATAAAAAACACAAGCATGCTTCAAATTAAGAAAGGGAGAAGGGGGCTAGTCCAGGCATATAAGGCCCTGGAGGTGCACCGTGGCTTTTTTAATTTTCTGTCCTTAAATCAAGGAGACTACATATCAATGGAGAATCTCTTATGGAGGTCATGGTTTGAAATTGCACCCTCCCTTCTGACCTCTGCCTCCCATTCCTGTCATTTTTAAGATGCACCTTTGGAATTTTACCTTCAAAGGAACAAAGAACTCCCCTCCTATTTAGAGACTGACAAGATTCTCCCAGCCCCTGGTCTCAGTTCCTCTCATTGGCAGAAAAAGTTGTACTCTTTCTCCTCCTTGGTAACAAATGCCATTGTCACAGGAGATTCCCCACTACCCTCTTATACCACCAGGTTCTCTTCCCATCTGGGCCCCCAAGCCAGAGGCTTCACCCTTAGACCCTCCATGCCCTTCATGGCCCACAGCCCACGGTTTCTACCATGTTGCTTTCTCCAAAGTACTCTTCTTGCCACAGTTGCTCCTTCCTGGTCTCTCAGATAGTCTCTCTGATTCTGGTCTCTTCCATTCCAATCCATTCCTACAGCACTGTTACACGAGGGTCTAACAAAAGAGAAGCCCAATAAGTATTTAATCCTTTCAGTAGCCTAGATTCTGACTATAATTCTGGACACAAAAGAAAATTCTATAAGCCTCAATGTTCCCATCTACAAAATGGGGCTAAAAATAGTTCCAAATTGACAAGGTTTATTGTGAAGATTCAATGAGACAATTCAGGAAAAGATCTAGTAAAATATCTACTATGTATATAAACATTAGCTATATTCTTATGTTTAACAGAATTGAGCTTGGAAGAGGACAAAATTTGGGTCCAGAAATGGAACATCTCAGTCCAAAGTCACTTAGCTAGTAAGTGGTACAAGCAAAATTCATACTCAAAGAGTCTGATTCCAGAGGTTTGATTTTTAACTTCTAATTCATTAGGACCTTTTATTTTGACTAAGGGTACCTGTTAACTAGGAAGGGGTACACATCTGTCCACAGTCAATTTAATTAAGTGTCTGCTAGCTCAGCTTCTTCCCCAAATGCCTCTGCAGCAACTGTACAGTGGGTGATTGTATTAGTCAGGGAACAAGCAAAAGCATAAGTCATACTCACACTGGAGACATTGAGAAGATGTCCACAAACAGATTTCTTACATGACATGAGCATGACACATTCTGGAACAGTGCCTGTAGCCTTTTGAAACTAGGGCAGAAAAACACTGCTCTTTTACCAGAAGGCAATCAATCAACTGCAAGGTCTACTACAATCATTGCAAAGGTTTGGTTCAGATTTAGGCGAATCAACTTGAAAGGGTAAAATAGGGTGTGGCAAAGCTGACTGAGACAATAATAAGGACCTGTTAATTACAAGGTCCCAGGACAGCACTAAATAATTCCCAGGACACTATATTTAAAACTTTTCATGGGTTCCCATGAGTCAGTTTCTCCCTTACCCTTCACTTCTCATGTTTTTGCTTCTTTTCCTTCTCTCTTTTTTGAAAGACAGGGTCTTGCTATGTAGTTTTGGGCTGGTCTTGCTCACTATGTAGCCCAGGATAAGCTTGAACTTGTAGCAATCCTCCTGCCTCAACCTTCTGGGAGCTGAGATTATAGGTGTGTGCCACCACCAAATAAACTTTTGTCATTGTTTTTGGCTTCTCTCATCCAATTCTTTATTTGAGGGAAGAAGGACCTGGAATAAATTAACTGGTGAACCATTTCTAAAGGAACTACATGGTAACAAGGTTATAGTTCACCAGAGCTAGTAACAGCATGCAGCCTTTAGCACACCCAGCCCTGCAAGCCAGAACTCAGTGAATGAATCCTTATGAGCAACTGGGCTCAATTCTAATGAGATCCTTCTGGGAACATGTGTAAAATGCACCAAAGAATTACACCAACTGAAGAAGCCAGATCAGTCATCGCTCATTATCCTTCATGGCAGTTTGGGTTACTTCTTCAGAGGGGGGAATGTTACAGGAAACTGAGATAGTTAGAATTATTATAGGCAGTCAGACAGGGCCAGGTCCTCCAAGGAGCCAATGCAAAAACCTAGATACCTTGCAACTGTAGAGGAGAGGAACACCTCCTGCTATGGGCCAGACCTGGGACAACAGATCAAACAAATGCACCCACTTCCTGAGGACTGATATTCTAAATAGGTCTGTAGCTCCCTGAGAAAGCCAGGAGTCACCTATCTCAACATCCTAGGGGAAGAGTCACTGCTCCTTAAACGTGCTCGCTGGCTACATGACTCACTTCCCCATTGTCCTGGACTTAATCAATTTTACCTGAGCAATTAACCTTATTGGTTAACCATAGTTTTGTCCCACCTTAGGAATTCCTATTCTTCCCCACCTTGGACCCATCTACTCTATAAAAAGTCCCTAAAAATGACAGAGTCTCTGGCAACCCACTCAGGACCCCTTCTGTCTCTCTGACAGAAGCTTTCTTTCTTTCTCCCAATAAATATATTCTGCTCTTAAAAAAAAAAAAAAGAATTACACCCACTGGAAACAGGAACCTGGGGCATTCATTCACTGATTTCTGTTCTCTATTAGTGGCCCATGGGGTCTTCAGTCCCCCACTTGTCAGGTTTCCTTGTGTGACAGCTGAGCAAACTCCAAGATGCAAAGGCTCTTAGGCTCAGAAGCAGGGAGACATGGGCAGCGGAAATGGGGAGCTGTCCACATGCTGAGAACTGTCCACTGCAATGGCAGGTAGCTCAAAGATGGGCAGAAGATCTGGAACAGGGATGATCAGTATCTGGCAGCATGAGCCCCTTTTAAAATCCTACATGTACGGAGGTAAACGAAAACCCAGTCAAGTTGTCACACCTCACTCCGTGAATCAGAGGACAAAGTTGGCCAACACTGGGTGAGCTGCTGATATTGCCCGTGGACATGACACATTGTGGGACAGTGCCTGTAGCCTTTTGGAACAGGGCAGAAAAACACTGCTCTTTTACCAGAAGGCAGTCAATCATCTGCAAGGTCTGCTACTATCATTGCAAAGGGCTGCAGTTGACTTTGCAGTTAAAGGAACACCACCCAGTTTACAAACATATATTCCTCCCCCAACAAAACTTGGACACCAAAGTCTCAGGTACCTGCATGACACACAGAGACAGAGCTGAAAATTATATCCCTGAGAAAATGCCTTTCCATCTGCACAAATGAACCAAAAGCCCATTCATAACCTGATATGCCAGATACTCCTGGGAATCAGTTATTGTTCCTAAAAATGTCATCTTCCAACAATAGGTGTGGGCATCAGGTTGACCAGGGACCCAGTAACTTCCTTACACTGAGGACGTGTAAGGTGTCTCCCCTGAGAAAAGTCCAATAATCCTGGGTCCTCTCCCCACATCAGATGTGAAAACATTTCCAACAATCTTTCTTCTGATTCTGGGCAGGTCAACCTCAGGCCAGGGCAGGGTAAGGACAGTTAGCAGAGGAAAGCAAAGTAAAGTGGTGGTGAGAGAACTAATAGGGGTCACATCATCAAGGGCCTCATATTTTGTTTTATTCTGAGTCAGAAATGGGCTTTGAGTCATTGCAGGGCTTTGAGTAGTGGGGTGACAAGATCTTATTTATGTCGATAAAATGCTTTTTGTAGATACTGCATAGGTAATACACTAAATGAAATAAGGATAGAAGCAGGGAAATCAGTGAGGAGTGGTACCACACTGGGGGTGACCCAAATGAGAAGCAAGAGTGACTTGAACCAGAGCAGTGGCAGTGGAGAAGGTGGAGTTTGCAATCTAGACACGTTAAAGAACAGAAATGACAGAATTTACTGATGGAGAAGGTGAGACATGTGAGAGAAGAAAAATCTAGGCTGATTCTAGGCAAAAAATTTTATTTGGATTTTTATTTGAATGAGTGAAGCTGTAGATAGAACGGGGAAGGGGCAGGTTTGGCAAGAAGAGTGTAAGCTTGGTTTTGTTCTGTGAAATATGAAACATATGTAAGCTATTTGGTGGAAATGTCTAGTAGGTAGTTGTGTGTGGAGTTCAGGAGACGGTTCAGGGGGAAAATATATTTACATTTGTACCTATAGCATTTATAGCATCTACATCTATATCTGTATCTGCATCTACCAATGCAAGTTCTTATAAACAAAATTTAAAACCATGAGATAGGGTGAGATCACCTACTGAACAAGCATGGAGAGAGTAGAGAGCTACCCAAGGACTGAGCCTCGCAGCATCAAGAGGGCAGGGAAGGGAGAAGGAGCGAGAAAAGGAGGCTGGACAGGCACTTCTGATAAAGCAGGAGGAAAGGGCGGAGAGTGTGGCATTGGGGATGCCAGTTTCAGAAAGCATCCAAGGAGTAGCAAGGTAATGGCACCAAGTGCTGCTGAGAGGTCACATGAGAGAAGGAGTCAGTCACTTGGAAGTCCTGGTGACAGTGGCCAAAGCAGTGTTCATGGAATGCTAGTGTCACCTAAGATGGGTGTGGCTTGAGAGAGAGAGAGAGAAACTGGGGGAATTACATAGAGACAACGCAGCTAGGAAG
>RJWT010003629.1:0-35834 GCA_004365215.1 Cuniculus paca | reverse complement strand
TGCCTACAGTGTCCCACCAGGAGAGGATTGGATGCTGAGGATGGAACGCTTCCATGGGGCTGTTTCTATTCTTTGACACATAGCCTCACACGTATGTGATATCTGATAACATCAGTGTGCATGTTCCATGATAAGACCACGGGCTCTGAGGACTTTGAAGCTGGACAGGCATTGGGCACCCACTGGATGCACGGGGGAGGGTACCCGGCTGTAACCAGGTGGTGATGTCCCAGCTCTGTTGGCAACCAGTTCTGGATGCTAGGAAGTTTGCTTAGCTTCTCTGATCCTAATAACTTTCTTACAGGTTATCTGAGTATTAAGTGAGATTAATCGCTTATTCTATCCCAGGTATGATACCAGTTGGTCAATAAGCAATGGGTATTTTCTTCCCTTTCTCCTCCTTCTTATCACCATTGCTGTTAAATCTCAAGCGAGGACCTCAGGGTTGTTTGGTCAGGCATCTAGAAAAGGCGACCCCTGCTTTTGTTTTAAGCCTGGTGCACTGTCAGGGTGCATGGGCCAGGCCAGCAGCTCCTTTGGGTCTGTGATGAAGTTCATGCTTGTCTAGTCCTGCATGTAACAGCCTGGTGAACTTTGTGATGGTCAGTGAGCAGGGCCAGCATCGGGGCCACACGGCTTGTGGGACTATGCAGGCCCCACACTCGAAAGGCCCATGCTCTTGCTTAACGCTCACATCATCAGCTTGAACGCCTTATAGTTGTTTGTTTGTTTTTTCAACAGAAGACCCTGCATTTTCATTTTGCACTGGGCCTGCCTAATTATGTATGATACAAGATCTTTTACACCCACCTCCCACGGCTGGGGAGAGCAAAGCCCCATCAAGCAAAGGAGAAGCCAGCTGACGAAAACCAGACTCATGTAAGTTCACTGGGCTTTGTAAAACTTGTGGCAAAATACATAGAAGATAAAAGTCACCGTTTAAAGGAGCGATTCAGTGGCACTGGATGCATTCACTTTGTTGCGCACCAATCCCCACTACCTACTTTCTTGAAAATTTTCATCACCCCCAAAGAAACCCTGTGTCTATTATCGGCCAGTCCTCACTTCTCTCTGCCCTGGCTCCTTTCCCTACCCCACAACCACCAACCTGGCTCCTGTAGGGAAGGATGAAATTACACATCAGCTGGATGGGACTCCAGAGAGCTGGAATCACAGCATTTCTGGGTGTGTCTGTGCAGCTGTTTCCAGGTGAGATCAGCATTAGCGCTGGTGAACAGCCCACTGAAGGAAACCTGCCCTGACCAACGTGTGCAGTGTCGCTGGTCCACTGAAGGCAGGAACAGAATGAAGGGCAGAGGCAGGCTGAATTCTCTCTCTTCGAGCTGCCCTCAGACACTGCAGCCGTCAAACACTTCACTCCAGGACTTAAACCACAGCCTCCACCCCTGCCCTCCGTGTTGGTGTGTGGCTCCGTGACCAGCTGGGAGGCTCCAAATTCTTACTCTGTTAAGTTAAAAGTCATCCTCTCAAGAACACCACTGTGTGGTCATCATGGTCCTCATTAGCATCACTACTGCTGTGGTCACAAAGAAGTGGGCAATGATGAGGAGGAGGAGAAGGAGGAGCAGGAGGAGGGTTGTGATGTGAGCTACTCACCCCACACAACACAACTAGCACATGCTAAGCCTGAATCCTGAATCACAGCTCCCAGTCCTAATGACAACCTGAGGTCCGGAGGAACGAAAGAGAGCACACGCAGGCTGGGTGGGGAATAGAGGAGCTGACGTGGCAGGCAGGTGGGAGCTGTAGCCTGGGCTCCTCGCCGGTCATCCTTAGCATCCGGATCACAGCCTGCAGGATCCAGAAGCCTTTCAATGAATCTTGTGGGATTCAAACTGTTCTGTGGACATTTTGGCTGGAAAGAAAGATTGCACGGAACAAGAGGGGGCAGGCTTAGCGGCTGCAGACTCTTGGGGAAGTGCTGGGCCCTGGCCACGTCCTTTCCCTATCGCAGAATCAGTGATTTGTATCATCTTAAAATAACTACAATGCTTTCGCTGGAATCCTACTGCGGGCGCCTCCCAGCATTTGCAAACAACGGCTCATTAGGCCTCATCCTTTATCTACCTGTGTATGCATCAAATGGAATAGGCATAGTTTGATACCCACAAGATACCCCCTCAGAATTGTTTCTTTCCTAGGCCCGAGAGGAGGCAGTAACAATGGTCACAGAGGATGGCACTGTCCCCACCGCAAGGTGAGCCTGGATCAATGGCAGCAGCACACAAGAGCAAAAGCCAGCTCTGGTCACCAGGGACAGGGACCTGGAAAACAGACAATGTGCTAGCCACGCGGCTCCTGCAGTGCAAAGGGGTATTTGCTATAACGTTCTGGCAGGAGAGATAGCTATCAAGGGAGACAAAGAATTGGGTTTTCTGCAACCATCTTTTCTTCTGAGAAAGCCCACTCTGAACCAAGCTGGTACTTTAAAGGCCTTGGAACCTGAGGACTTTTCTTAAGAATAGCCAGACGGTCATGACACACGTCCTTGAAGATCACAGAAATGTTGGGGTTCTGAGCAACACCGTACAAGGGAGAGAGATGGGTCAAAGCGGGGCATGGGGATGATTTATCGGATGAAGAAAGCTCTGATTCTCTGTGGAGCAGGATGACCTGCTAGTAAGAGAGCACCTGCCCCAGCTGTGGGACCGTACACTCAGGGGGCTGCTCACTCACATCCCCGCCCTGTGCTCCCAGCCTGGCCACTTCCTGCCTTCGTGACCTCTGGGCCTCAATTTCCACCTCTGCAAAATGCCTCTAAAGTCATTTAGCTATTGTGAGAACAGGTAATGTCCCTTTGAACATTAAATGAACAAATGCTGTAAACCCCTTAGCAGAAGCTGGCTATCATGGCTGGTATCTAGATGTCCCCTCAAAGCTTCCTGAACTCTTAGATGGGACTTTTGGAGGTGATTGGATCATGAGTGTGTGATACTGGATTAGTCCGCTGATTGGTTGAACACAGTTCTGGGTGTGGCTGAATGAATTTACTGAAGATAGACACCCCACCCTGAGTGTGGGTGGCACCAACCAATAGACTTTCAGCTTGGATGGAATCAAAAGGGAAAGACAGAAGGAAGTCTGCTGCTGCCTGTTTGCCCTGCCTTGGACTGTTTTCCCTGTGCCACGCCACCCCGTCTTGGCTGACTACGGACTGAAACCTCTACAAGCTGTGAGCTAGAATGAACCTTTCCTCCTTTAACTTGGGGGTTTCAGGCATTGTGTCTCAGTGATGAGAAAGGAACTAAGACTCTAGCGCACTGTGAGGGCTGAGGGACACCTACAGGACAGTCAGAGGGTTCATAGAGGTCTCAGTGCTAATTTAGTGGCTCTTTAATCTCTAATAACAAGGTCGTAAACTTTAACTTATTATTTTTTGGAATTGAATCTATTCTGCTGTTTTATTTTTTTTTAGGTATGTTTCTAGAAAGCAAATTTGAGCACTTTTTTGCTTTAATCTGAATTTTAACTCCTTCATAAATATTGAAATTATATTTCTTTCATTTCCACTACCTTAGTGCATCTAGGTCTCTATTTCTCTCCCTCCTGAAATGTGCTGTGTGAATACAATTTCTTTTATTTCATATTTCTCTTCCAGAAGTTAGGAATATCTGTATCCTAATTCAAGTAAACTAGTACTTGCCTGGGAAATTTTGGCCTCACATACTTCTATATGCCATTCAAATTATTTACACTTTGGGTTTCACCTATAAAAGAATCCATGCGATATTCAAGCTTGTGAGTCTGATTTATTTCATTTAACCTTGTGAGTTTGAGGTGCATCCATTTTCCTACAAACGACCCAAGTTTATCCTTCTCTATGGCAGAGTAGCGCTCCATCGTGTACAGTAACACCTTCTCTTTATCCATTCATCTGTTGATGATCATGCAGGCAACTTCCAAAATTAAGAAATTATTAGTTGTGCCACTGTAAACATGGGTGTGCATGTACCACTGAAATATGATGACTTTAACTCTTTTTTTTTATTTTAGAAAACAAAACAGAAAATAGGATAGAAATAATACAGAATTACAAAAACAAAAACAATAAAACAACAGTAAGAAATCAACACTAGTTAATACATTCCATATTGTTATCTTATAAGTAGTTGTTCAGGTTACAAGATCTAAGCATAAAAAATGATCTAGCAATCAAACAATAACAACACAAATTGTTCTTTTTAATGAACAGAGATTAGTAGTATAGTTATCTTGCACACATGTACATACATACAGTTATATGTGTAAACCTACATACATACAATCTTTTCCTTTCTTCCATTTCTCCTTTTCCCTAACCCAGTTGTTCTCTCTTTTTGAGCCCTTTCCCTTTCATTATTGCAATATCTATTATACATCTTGGATCTTATTGTTCTTTCAGGTTTTTTTAATTATTATTTATTTTTTACACTAGGAAGACAATATGATATTTACAAATGTGGGTCTGATTTATTTCACTTATGAGTATAGTTTCAAGTTGCCTCCATTTACCTATAAAGCCTCAAGATTATCTTCTTTATAGCTGAGTAATATTCCATTGTATAAAAATGCCACATCTTTTTTATCCATTTCTCAGTTGATGGGCATTTGGGTTGTTTCCAAGATTTGGCTATTACAAATTGTGCTGCTATAAACATGGGTGCATATATATCGCTGTGGTATGATGATTTTAATTCTTTTGAGAAGATACCCAGAAGGGGAATAGCTGGGTTGAATGAGACCTCCAATCCTAGTTTTTTGAGGAATCTCCATACTGATTTCCATAGTGGTCATACCAGTTTACACTCCCACCAACAGTAGAGAAATGTTCCTTGTTCCCCACAGCCCCACCGACATTTGTTATCTGTTGATTTCTTGATGGCAGTCATTCTTTCTGAAGTGAGATGGAATCTCAATGTTGTTTTAATTTGCATTTCTTGAATGACCAGTTCTGTTGAACATTTCTTCATGTATTTATTTGCCATTTGTATTACTTCATCTGAGAAGTGCATGTTCATCTCAGATGTCCACTTTTGGATTAGGTCTTTGAATTTCAGGGGCCTGATGTTGTTCAATTCTTTATATGTCCTAGATAGAAGTCCTTTGTCTGAGGGACAGCTGGCTAAAATTCTTTCCCATTCTGTGGGTTTTCTTTTCACTCTGTTGGTGATTTCTTTTGAAATGCAAAAACTTTTTAGTAAGATGAGATCCCAGTTGTTGATTCTTTGCAGTACTTCCCGTGCAGTTTGCATTTTGTTCATGAACTCTTTGCCTACCCCTATGTCGTCAAGATTTCTGCCTACCTTGTCTTCAAGGAGATTTAGTGTTTCTGTTTTAATATTTAGATTTTTGACCCATTTTGACTTTAGATTAGTGCACAGTGATAAACCTGGGTCTAGTTTCAGTCTTTAGCATGTGGAAAGCCTATTTTTCAGCACCATTTATGAAAGAGGCTCTTTTTCCTCCAGTGAACATGTTTAGCCCCTTTGTCAAATATAAGGTGGCTGAGTGTGGTTGTAGTTGTGTTTGCATCTTCTAATCTGTTCCATTGATCCTCAGGTCTGTTTTTTTTTGCTAGTACCATGCTGATTTTATCACTGTTGCTTTGTAGTATAACTTCAAGTCAGGGATTGTGATGCCTCCTGCCTTACTTTTTTTGCCCAGGATTCTAGATCTCTTCCATTTCCAAATGAATTTTAGGAATGTTTTCTCTAGATCTGTAAGGTATGTTAATGGTATTTTCCACAGTGCACCGAAATTGGAAATTAATGCAAAAAGCCCTGCAAAACCTACATAACCACATGGAAATTAAATAACAACCTCTTGAACAACCAATGGGTGACAGATGAAATTAAAGAAACAATATTAAGGTAAACAATTAAATTAAATTAAACAATTAAACAATACTTAAAATTCAATGAAAATGCAGGCACAACATACTGAAACTTGTGGGATGCAATGAAAGCGGTGCTAAGAGGGAAATATACAGCAATGAATTGTCACATCAGAAAAACAGAACAAGCACAAATAAACAACCTAATGCTACACCTCTGGCTTCTAGAAAAAGAAGAGCAAGTCAAGCCCAAAGCTCGTAGAAGAGAGGAAATTATAAAAGTCAGAGCAGAAATTAACGCAATTGAGACTGAGAAAACAATACAAAGAATTAATGAATTGAAGAGTTGGTTCTTTGAAAGAATAAATGAAATAGATAAGCCTCTAGCTAACCTTATCAAGAAAGAGAAAGAAAAAACTCAAATTCGTGCAATAAGGAATGAAAAGGGTGAAGTTATACAGATCCCATGGAAATTCAGATGATCATGAATATCTACTTTGAAAATCTTTACTCACATAGGGTGGAAAACACAGAGGAAATGGATAAATTTCTAGAAACATAAGAACTGCCAAAGCTGAACCAAGAAGATATAACAACTTTGAATAACTCGTTATCAGCTACTGAAATTGAAAATGTGATTAAAAACTTACCTACAAAGGAAAGCCCAGGTCCTGATGGATTCACAGACTTGAACTCTTTCAGTAAGATATCTAGGAGGGAAATAGCTGTGTCCAGTGGAATTTCTGTTTTAATTTTTAGAGGAATCTCCACACTGATTCCCATAGTGGTTGCACTAGTTTACATTTCCACCAGCAGTACAGGAGGAGGAACCCACAAATGAGGGCTCCTTTTTCCTGGCAGCCTCACCACCATCTGTTATTTTTACTTCATTTACTAGTATAAGCCATTCTTTCTGGATCAAGATGGAAGATCCAGATTTAAACTTTTACGGATTTTAGTTCCAGACTTTGTACATGTTTCTCTGTGGCTCCTTTTAATTCTTGAAATACAGTTTTATTCATGTGGAGACAGCAGCACCAGAAATGTTTTGAAGGCTGTGACTGCAGCCATGCTGTGCTCTTCTCTTTGCTGGGAATTTTCCTTGCTTCCTTCTTGCTGGAATTTGACTTTGGCTGCTTTGAAGTACACACTGGACAACTTTTCCTGTAGGAACATTTTACAGGCAGTGTAATTTTTTAAAGCTCTGCATATTTGAAAATTGGTGTGCCTGCTTTTTCACAGACTGTTCAACTTAATACACAATTCTAAATTCAAATTCTCTCTGCAACTTTGGACATATTGTCTCAATTATCTTTCAGATTTTATGTTGAAAATTATAGATCCAATGCCAATCTAATTCTTGCTATTTAGAAAGTAGCCTGCTTTTTCCTCCATACATTGTTAGGGTTGACTTTTTTTTGCTTGAATTTCAGAATTTGGGCTGATACACAAGGCCAAAATGTAAGATATATAGACATACTCAGTACCATGGACCTCTGCAGGTGACATTACTTGCGGCTCCCAAGTCCCTTGTATAAAATGACAAGATGTCTACATAGAACCTGTGCACATACTCCCACATACCTTAACTCTTCTCTGGGTTACTTACAATGTCTGGCAGCAGGTCAATGTTATGGAAATAGTTGCTATAATGTATCATTTAGGAAATAGTAACTAGGAAAAAAGAATATGCACGCTCAAATCGGACACAATTTTTTCAAGTATTTTTTGTCCACAGTCCGTTGAATGTAAAAATGTGAAAGCTATGGACTGGCAGGGCCAAATGAACATTTAAAATGTATGTTCACAGTGTACATTAGAAAAAGAACATTCTTTCAAGATGAATGTTAAAATAAAAATGTACATTTGCACTGTTTTTGCTTAGCATTCAATAATTTCCTCAGAATCAATTCTGTTTTAACATCAGTCCATTTTCTTTTATTGCTTTCAATCAGATTTCAGTTCTCTCTGTTATCACTTATCTAGATCACTCATCCTTGGGCATTATTTGAGGGATTTTTGGAACTATCATCTACTTCTCTTCATTTTTCTCCCTTTATTTCTCTTTGTCTTCTCATTCTTGCACATCAGCAATCACCTCATTTTACCTTCTGCTATGGCAGCATCTAAATGTCCTCTCAAAGCCTCATGCAGGTGGGATTTTGTCAGAGGTGGCTGCATCTAGAGTGTGTGATGCTGAAATTGATTCATGGTGCAATGCTGGGCTCAAGGGCACTGGAATTAAGGTTGCAAGTGCTGCCCACTGTAAGTAGCCTGGATAAGATATAAGGGGTAGAAAGAGCTGTGGTCGTCCCTTGCTGCTTTGTTACCTTCTGCCCACCATAACCGTTTCTCCTCTACAATACCCCCTGCCATGCCTTGAAGCCAACCAACTATGGACTGAAACCTCCACAAACTGTGAGCTAAATAAACCTTCACTCCTTTAACTTTGAGCGATGAGCATTTTGCCTCAGCAAGGAGAGAGAAGTAACTACGACACCTTCCCGATCAGTTCTGAGTTACTTTGAGTTAGAGCTCTACTTCATCCACAGAGCATGCCTTTTATAAACCACACTCCGAAGTCTTGCTATCTTCTGCTCTTACCTCATGACAGCCTCTTATTTTGGGATTCCATATGTGCATGTGGAACACTCGGTGGGAACACTCAACCTCAGACAGTTATCATTCCTCTCCCAACTCATCTACGGATGCAACATATTCCTAATCCAAATTCTAATAAGGATTCCACAGAACCTGACAAATGGGTTCCAAAGTTTATGCAGGAATGGGAAGAAGCAAGAATGACAGAGATGGGGAAAAATGGAATGAAAGACTTGCCTATGGCTTTCCAGGCTGGCCAGAGAACAGAACCCCACAACATCCCCACACAAGTTGGCAAATTGATCAGATATAAAGTGTAGACTCACAGGGGAAAATAAGAGGAGACAGAGCAGAAAAAGGGGTTCAGAGAGACTTCTCAATAATAGTATTGGCACTGCTCATTGTCTACATTTCAAAAAAGGGAAGTAGCTATCTACCTCACATTGTTATCCAAATTAATTTCAAATAAATTTAAAACTTAACACTGAAAATGAAGGCTTAAAAACATTTAAAATAAAACGTCATCAGATGACTTTCTGAGCTGACATGTGGATGATGCCTTACACAGAGCCTCCCAAAGTTCAGTAATATTTAAAAGACTGATTTGGATGACTTTGTCATCAAAACCTTCTGTTTCTCAAAAGACACAATAAAGAAGGCTAACAAATGAAAGATCTTTTCGACACGTGTAACTGAAAACAAAATGGTATCAGCACTTAGAATATACTTAGAAAAACCTTTACGTCAGTAAGGAAAAAGAGCAATGAACCCACAGTAAAATGTGCAGCAGGTATGAGCTGTGGTTTCCAGACACGGATAGATGTCTCTGTCCAGTAAAAAAAAGTGAGCAAATTGGCCTAACCAGGCGTTTGGAAGGGGCACAGTAAGACAGTGTCAGATCCTCTGGCACCCGTGTGAGGGCAGCAACGGGTCAGGAGATGAGCCAGCTTTAGGGGCATTTGCACAGCTGCTTTGCACGCAAACTGGCTTTATGCCAGGAAGCTGGACGGCACAGGGTGGCAACACAGCAAAGCACCCAAGGGACGCCTTAAACACATCATGGCACGGGTGCACCAGGAGCCAGAACTCTTCAGGTTCATGAAACACTGGAGCAACTCAGAGCTTCACGAGCTGGTGGGTGGGAAAAAAAAAACCACGTAAAAGCAGTGTATTCACACAATGGACGAGTGTGTGCTGTTAAACAGGAGCGGGCTGTAGCCTCACGGCAATAGGAGGGAGACTAAGGGGCACAGAATTGTGAGCCTGGGCATCTGTGTTGTGCCACTGTCATGGATGACACATTGTGTCATCTTGAGAAGTTTAGAAATTTGTTTAACTAAGGGGCTCAGCAGGGAGCCAGGTTTCTTTGTAAATACCCTGAGCCTGTGCAAGAGGAGGGCAAGGAGATTTTGTGAGCGCTACACGCACCCTGGGAGTGGGGTGGCCTGTGTACAATATAAGGGAGGAGAAGAGGCTTGCTCTTCCCCCTTTTGCTCTGGCTGCTGCCTGGAAGTGTTGCCCTGGTGCCCGGCCTCCCTGCCTTGAAGCCAGCTGATGATGGACTGAAACCTCCACAAACCGTGAGCCAAATAAACCTTTCCTTCTTTCATTTTGGTTTTTGGGTATTTTGTCTCAGAAATGAGAGCAACGTGACCAAGACAGCCACCAAACAGGATGAGTGCAGACACACGACATGGAGGAAGCTCAAACACCCCAAGGCCACGTGCAGTGAGTCAGTGTTTTTACCGTAATCGAAGACACGCAGGGGCAGGAGCACAGCAGCCAGGGCTGCACACAGGGACCGATAGCAGTTTTCTCTCACACACAGCAAAAGCCAGGGAGGTGGCCTTGCAAAGCCACCATCAAGTGACCTGTGGCTGTATTTTTGAGCATGTTTCTCTTCAGAGATGTGGGGAAGGGATTTTCTATATGATCATGTTATCTCCATATTCACAATAAATAATTTGAAATACACAAGAACCAACAAGAAGAAAATGAAACTTTTCATAATCCTGTATCTTTTTGCTCTTTATTTTTAACAGACACGTAAAATATTAAAATGGCTGGGGGTCAGTGGACTAAGCGCCTACCTAGCAAGCATGAGTTTGTGCGTTCGATCCCTGGTGCTGCCAAAAAAAAAAAAAAATTAAAATGGTATCTTTACATGGGATAGTGCATGATGTTTTGATGCCTGCATATATTGCAGTGTTTAAATTAGATTTAAGTACATTTATCTTCTTAAATATTTATTTATCTGGCTATCCATTCATTTATTTACTTTCAGTACTGAGGGTTGAACCTAGGGACTTCATAGTGAGCTGTATCTCCAGGCCTTTCTGTTGGTATTGATATTGGTATTGGTATTTGATTTCGTTTTATTTTAAGCCAGGGTCTTGCTAAGTTGCTAAGAGGGCCAGTCTGGGCCAAATGTCAGCTTCTCCTGCCTCAGCCTCCCAGAGTGCTGGAATCACAGGTGTGTGCCCCCATTCTCAACTCAAATATTTACCATTTCTTTATGATGAAAACTTTCAAAATCCTTGCTCGTGCTTTTGGAAATGGGCAGTGCATTCTTAACTATCTATGGTCACCCCATTGTGCGACACCACCCCAGAACTTCTTGCCCTCTGACCACTGACACAGCGCCTGATGACCAGCATTTCCGGCCCCTCCCCACCCTCTCTCTCTCTGGTCTCTGGGGACCAGTGCCCTGTGGAGCACCTTTTAGATTTCGCATCTGAGCAAGAGCATTCAGCATTCACGTTTCTGTTTAGGGGCCCCTGTGCAAGCGCTGTTTCCTCCTTGGCAAGCACGGGCATCAGGTTGAATCCCAAGTGCTTCGTGCAATCGGGTAGGTGCCGAGCTGAGGGGCAGATGCCCGTGCTCTGCTGTGTGTTGAGCTGGCGGCTGTCTGGCTGAGCTGCACAGGGAAATGGAGGCCTCAGTGCCCCCACACCACCCTATCCAGCTGGTGTCAGAGCTGTTCCCTCACGCCCACATGGCGGACACTCTCCAGCAGTGTCCATGCCAGGCGGCCACTCATCTAGCTCCATCTGTGGGAATGCAGAGCACTGTCCAAGACACGGTCTCCAGAAAATTGGAATTTCTGAGGACAGGATTTCCATTTAAGATAAAATTTAACAAGGTCTCTAGAGAAATTATTTGGGGTCAGAGATCTAAACTTGCCAAATAAACATAGTGTCAGAGACTACAGTGGAAAATTTCCTCTGCCCCCTCCACCTCCTGCTTAAACATTAAGGAACCGAATAATCCTATTTTTCTTCAAGCTTCAGACAGACCAAGCATTCATAAATATGCATTTTTTCCAACTGGAAGCATTAGGCCTTGTTACATCAAGTGGAACTAACTGAAAATTAATGATGGTTTTCAGAAAAAGCAAGATTATATACACAGAAGCAATTAAACACAAACCTATTAATTATTTAACAACTTGTTAATGAGTAGAACTTCAGCATTCGAGTTGCGGCTGCTCCGGCTCATCTTTGCCAAGTCACTTCCGTATCAACCCTTCAAAGTTTGGCTGCAAGGAGTGAGAAAATTGGGGGGATTTTCACACACACTTGCACCTTGCGGAAAGGAATCCGAGATGCCAATCACAGAGTGATGCCGGGGAACTGAGTTGGAAAGACAGTGAAGGAATCATCTCAAAGTTTGATCTCCAAACCCAAGATGCAATGAAGTTTAATTTCACATTCAGAATATTTGTTGTGAGAAAGCAAATGTTAGTGCTATTTCTACATGGTGCATGTTGGGGCCTGTATGTTAAGAATTTTAACAGATTTGACCCATTTTTAATTAATTGCACATATTTTAGGTGTGCTCAATACACAGAATGCAAAGTGTCTGAAACCATGGAAATCTCTATCTTCACTTATCTATAGATCCTCAAGCCCTAAATGTAAAGTATGTGGCTATGGAATATTCCATGTTTGCTAAGTCACACTGTGGATGTAGGATGTCCCCCAAGTCCTGCATGTTACTGTCCCCAAGGTGGTGCTACTGGGAGAGGTGGGGCCTACTAGGTCTTTAGGTCATTGGAGATACACCCTTATGTCATTGGGGGTGTCCTTGTGTTGGAGGTGTGTCCTTATGTCACTGGTGGAGTGCCCTTGGGTCATTGAGGACATGTGTGGGGCCAGTGAAGAGGATTCCAGGAAGCACAGTATTCTTCCTCTTTTTGCTTCCTGCCACGAGATGGACAGTTTTGCTGTCCCACACCCTGTAACCATGTTGTGCTGCCTTGTCACAGGCCCACAGCAACAGGACAAACCCATCCATAAGGGACTGGAACTTCCAAAACTATAAATCAAAACAAACATTTTCTCTCTGTAAGTTGGTTGTCCTGGGCATTTTGTTATGGCAATGGGAAGCTGACTCTCTCCCAGGTCTTGTTGGGGTCCAGAGCACAGCCCCCACATCAGAGCCCCACACACAGCGTTCTCTACACCAGGAGTGACACATGAGAGGCCTCAGGAGCAAGAGCTCTCTGGCTTCCCCCATCCTCCTGTTTCCTGCCCTTCTCCTCTCCTCCCCCAGAGTGAGTCCTGCAAAGTACAGTTCCTCTTCTGAAGGAATTCTAGAACAGGGAAGAAGAATTCTGCAGAAGGAAAGAGGATTCATGTAGAGCAGCAGAAAAAGGACAAGACAACCTCATTTCCCCAGCACATGCCCACTTCCACTGTGAGGCCACCTTGGTCACTTTTGCATTTACCCCTCTGCTTCCACCAGCAGAGCTGGTTGTGGTCAGAAAGTGCCCAGAACCCTGCTCAAGTCCCTGGAGATGGCTCTTGTCTGTCCAAGTCTCTGTTCCAGCTCAGGTCTGACAAATGTAGGCCTTCCCTGAGCCTGCCTGGGCCCTGCCCTCCTGTCCTCCACCTTGCACAATTGACATGGTGCTTATTTTTAACCTGTTTCCTATGAGTTTTTTACATGGACATGTCTGTACATGCATGACTATGCATATCTACATGGCTATACATATGCACATACATACAGGTACACACATGACCACACATACACACATGACAATTCATGTGCCTGCACATATACATCTACATATACATGTCTAATCATACACGCGTGTATACATACCCACTCATTCACGTGTGCAACCATTCTGCTGACAAGGAGAGAGGGGCTGTTCGGTTTCCTGTTGTGTCCCCTGCCCTGGAGCCATCCTACCCTGGAATTGGCACTGCATGCATGCTCGTCAGATCAAAGAAAGACTAAAGATGGAGTGCATTCATAAAATATTGAGGAATGGATGATCATTTATTAATGACTGGATTATCAATAAATGAATGAAGATCGATGGCACTGGATGTGGCTATAAGATAGCTTAGCATCACGGAGCAGGTTTGCAGGACTGGAAAAGGACTTCCAAATAACATCCAAACGAGAATGCCAGTGATGGATCAGAGAAGGACCACGCCTCCTCTTCCGACCATAGCAGGCACCACCCTGAGCCCCAGGATTCTCCCAGGTCCCCATCAGAGCCCCAGTCTTCTGAACACAGGCTTCCAGGAAGTCAGTCCACAGGGGGCTCAGCCGGGGCATCACCCTGATGCTCGTGGGAGACAGAAACAGCTCCCCTGAGCGTCCTGGAGTGGAAACGTGTGCATCAACAAGCTCCTGGCCAGGTCACCACAGCTGCACGCACCCATGCTCAGACTTGCCCGTGCCCTGAGCCAGCAAGCGAATGCTGCCATGTGAGCCCCACAGAGAAAGAGGGCTGCAGGCAGCACCCCAGAGAGGCTCTACTCGGAGCCACCCCACCCAGCCGGGGAGCCCGGGGGGTGTGGGTTTTGCCCCATCTGGCGGGCACACCTCACAGCCCAGACAGCAGCTGAGCCAGGCAGGAAGGCGGGAGGTGTTTGAGATACACACGTGCCACTGCTCGGCAGACGGCGGTGCCAGGCAAAACAGAATTAATGGATCAGATAGGACGAGAACTTAAAGCAAAAAAAAATTTAAATGTCCTTGGATTAGTAACTGCGGATATTAAAGACAGGAAGCAAGCCTGAGCATATGCAGAAAGGAATCCGAGGAGGCGGATCCAAACCACAGTGCTCTACGTGGTGAGCCTACGGGTGACTGGGTCATCAGGAAGCCAGAGACAGGAGGCGCGGTAAGGCCAAGGGGGACAGCTTGCCCTCCTCACAGCGGGGAAAGGGCTATGGAGAGGAGGGAACCAGAGTGCATGGACGTTGCAGGGAAGGGTGTAGCTGTCCACATAGCAGAAGCCCCACGGGGAGAGGAAAGGTAAACATGGAAAGCAGAGATTTTGCAAGTGAAGAAAAAAAGCAAGAATTCCACAGACAGAAAAAGGCATTATTAGCACCAAAAGGCTCATGGAAAGCCCAGCTGGATAGATTAAAAACATAGAATAAAATATAATTGTGATCTAGCCGCATTAGAGTAAGATTTAAGATCATCAAAGGAAAGAGAAGAGTCTGAGAACATTCAAAGGGAAAGTGCAGGTTGCCTGCAGAGACACAGAATGAGGCGGGGTAGGACTCAGGAGACTCAGTGTTACCACTGAGAACACGGTGCCCACTCAGGAGGGGAAAGAATGTCAGCCCCAGAATGAGGAGTACAGGTGAGCTGTCCTTTGCAGGAAGGTGGGACACAGGTGCACACAGTCACTAGTGCTTGTCAGTCACAGGCAGAGATCACAGGCTGTGATGTATAAATAACACACCCTAAAAAATAAATAGAACCAGGTAAAAATAAGTTCTGTTTCTGGCAATAGAGCAGCATAGAAAGTCTTAAAGTCTCTCCCTCTAAAAACACCTGGAATGCAGGGTGAATTATAAGCATCATGGAAGGAAAAGCTGGACTCATAAGACGGTAAAGGAAGCCTTAGGGGCCAGGAACAGAAGGAGGAGGTAGAGAAGAGTACAGGCTGGGGCTGGAAGACGTCCAACACCAAGAGCAAGAGCAAGGGGCATGAGATTAATAGCCACATAACTATACTGGCAGCTGGTGACACCTTCACCCCTCATTGCAAGCCACCCCTTATTGCAAGTCTAATAAGGACCACACCGAACAAGGTCTCCGGATGGAGGATCCCAGGTGCGAGGTAGAAGTGAACACAAATTCTCTCTGGAAGGATGCATCTTAACCCAGATGCCTAGAGGTTCCCACAGGTGAAGGTCAGTGAAATCTGAGCTCACAACTGTAAATTGCTCACATGGTAACCAGTTCCCATGCACTGGAGTCATCAGAAACCATACTCAGCATAATTCAACCTACCCAAGACCTCATACATTTGAATTACTATGTATAGAATATGTGACATATGCATCTTCTATGAAATAAAGGGTTTGGAGATGATGGACCTATAAAAGAGATTGTCAAAATGATAAAACATTGAAAAAGGACCAAATAGAAGAAAATTAAAATACCTAAAATTAAAAGCCCAATGACTTTTTTTTAAAAGAGGTATAGATAAAGAGAGTTGGTAAACTGGAAAATCAATCTGCAGTAATTATCCAGAGAGCAATTCAGATGAGAAAGGCAGAAAACATGAGCTTCTAATGAGAGATTAAAAGATAAAAGACATCAAGAAGAGGCTGAAAAAGTCTAACAAACCTTTAATAGGAGCTTCACAAGGAGAAAAAGAAAGCACAGAGAAAAAATTGTCAGAGTGATGATGGCTACAGATTTTACAGAACACATTTAAGAATTAACTCCCAGACTTGGCACAATGAATTCCAAGCAGGGTGAAAGGAAATGAAATCCACACCTGAAGCGTTTGTGTTATGGCTCACTTTCTCCTCACTGGGACACGGTCCCCGACACCCACAACTTGAAAGAAGAAAGGCTTATCTCGCTCATGGTTGGTAGAGGTTTCTGTCCATCATCTGCTGACTGCAAGGCAGGAAGGCAGAGCGGAGTAGAGCTGCTCATGGCACGGCAGGCAGGAAGCAGAGAGAGGGTGAAGGGAAGAGTGTGACAAAATAAGTCCTTCTAGGACCCTCCCCCAGGGACCCACCTCTTCCCATCAGATCCAGCCTTCTAATAACTCAGTCAGTTGTGAGCCCCTAAATCCAAGCTCTTCCAACGGTCCTGCCCATGAGCCCTTGAGGCTCTGGGGGTCACTGTAGATGTAAACCATAACATGTTAAAGCCAGACAACATGGAAACCCCAAATCGACCAATGAGAATGAAGCAGATTTCCAAACCACAAAAAGCCAGCCACATCAATGGCAGGTTGTATAGCATGGGAAAGAAAAGGAAAAGAGAAGAAGAGAAAAGGAGGGGAGGGCAGGGGAAAGGAGGAGCAGGGAAAGGAAGGGGAGGCAAGAGAAAGGAAGCCAGGTAACAGCCTTAGGTTGATTTCACCTTGATATCGTCTTTCCAAGATACGGAGTGTGTATGTGGGCGTCATATATCCGTGTGTGTGTGTGTGTGTGTGTGTGTGTGTGTGTGTGTGTGTGTGTTGTGCAATGAAGACCTCTCCTGACAAATGGCGGACAATATTTCTGTGTGTTTCATGCTTATGGAAGTGATCTGACAGGGAGGAGAACGTGACCATGGTTGGGTAAAGGCCTTGTACGGATGGGTGGGGATGGGCTCAGGTAGGGCAGAACCAGAACCCTCCATCTATCCTTCCTGGAGGAAAGACAGGGTCTGTGGGTGTGCATGGAGCTGTGAGATCAGCCTTCAGAGTTTCTGGTTCATCCAGAAAGAGGGAAGGTCGCCATCAGGAGCGGAAGAGCTGAGGGGCTAAAGAGCCAGGACAAGGTGTGAATCAGCCCTTGGGGCGTGGGAAGTACGCCAGGGACTGAGAGTGGCTGGTTCTGTCTACTGAAGACCTGACCTCTCGTTGTGTTGGGCATCCTGGGGATGGGTGTGGGGCAGCTGGCGTGGAGATGGTCAGACGTGGAGTGGCCAGAGCTTGGGGACAATCTGGTGTGGACAGCAGAGGTGGGGATGCCCTGATGAGGCTCTGAAAAGCAAGAGACCCAAGACCACTGGGTGTCTGCAGCATGTGTGAGTCTGAAGGCAGACACCAAACCCATCTGCTGGTGCCTGCGGAGGTGGGTGTGGACAAGGATGAGTGACAAGAGGAAAACACAGAGCTAAAATAAGCAAGCGGTGCCCCCCAAGGGGCTGAAGCGGCAGCGTCGCACTGTGAGCTGAGGCACATAATTGGCCAGCGATGCACACCTGAGGTCCAAGTCAGCACAAGGGTAAAATGAGTGCCCACTTACTCGCCTTTTGAATAAACTGGAGAAGATAAACCCTGACCATTCTTTTCTCTGGCGCCTTTGTTCCCAGCCGGAGCACCACAGTGGGTGACCGAGGAAAGGACCGGACCCGCATGCCCACTGCTGCCCACTGGTGGCGCAGGCTCCAGCAGCCATGCAGGGTCCCCTCTGAGTCCAGCCTGGCCGTGTCTATTTGTGGTTACTGATCCGCTGCTCAGCGCTGATTTGGTTTTATTTTTTCCTGCCTGCGTTAGCAGCTGATTGAGGCGCAATCAGCTGGATCGACAAGGAACTATGCAAACTCGCTGTTCAAACGCCATAAATAACTCAATGGGCCACTTCGCACGGGGTTATTTCTGTTCTATACAAAAGGGCTTATGTAACTCCCATACAACTCAATATTTGAGTTGTTAGCAGGAAGAGAAAAGAGGGGAACTTAATGCTCTTCTTTCCGGGAGAAATCCCTGTGTAGTCAGCTTTCTGTTATCTGGGTGCTGCCCTGAGGAATCTTAATACCCCATGAGCACCTCCCTTACTGGGTGTCCTTTGTTCCATCTCTTGTTTTGTGGCCAGCAGCCTCTCTGCTCCAGAGCTTCGACCTCCTATTGCTGTGTAAAAAACCAGCTCCAAACAGAGGGACTTAGAACCATTACCAGCTATTGGTTCTCCTGGTTCTATTGCTGGGTGGGTCCAACTGTGTATCCTTCCGTCCCAAGTGAGAATGGCCCATGCATCTGCTTCAACCAGGAGCTGAGCCAGAGCCAGGGGGCCCAATGTGGCCTTGCTTGCCCAGGAGTCCTGCAGATGGGGCTGCCCACCAGCCAGGGCTCCTCCCTGGGGCTCCACCAGGAATAGCCGGCTGGCTGCCTCCTGGACTCACACCTGGAACATACGTGCTGTCTCTCCCAGGGCCCCCACTGACAACGTGGGTGCTGGGCAGGAGCAACAGCTTGCAGGGCTCAGCAGTAGTGGTGGTTGCACCTCCGGGGAGTCCTGTCCACCACCACGTCCTATAGTGTGCCCTGCCTCGGTGCGTACCTGAGGGATGAGGAAAGAGCCCAAAATGCAGGGACAAGGTGAGCCCGGTAGCCACAGTGCCCTTCTATCACTAACAGGCCTGTTTCTTCTGCCACTGCACTGCTTTCCCTGTCTTTCTGTTGTCCACCACATCTCTCCTGAAGGACGGGTGCAAATGCTGCCTCTCCCCGGAACTGAGGAATCCCTGGACCTATCCCTTGTGTGGTCTGGTTCCTGGTTGGCTCCTGAGCTTTCCTGGTGAATCCAGAGCATTCCCTGCCCATGGAGCCTGGCATGAGTCTCAGAAAGTACTGGAGGGAGACAGGCCATCGGCCTCCATGTGCGCCACAAGTTGACTGTTGCCATTCAGTCAAAAACAGTGCCCTGGCCAGTGCAGGATGGAGGCCAAGAGACAAGACACTTGCAGGCAGGAAGCAGGTGCTGCGAGGGGACCTGGGGGCTGGAGTGTAGGAAAGAAGCCAAGGGAGCAGGAGGGGCTGCAAAGCCACGTGGACCTCACCGTGGAGCAAGGCTGACCCTGGCCTCGGCCTCACGTAGAAAGTGAGACTGTTAATCACCTTCAGCTCATGGCTCTTCGGTTACGTGGGCCCCACAAAGCTTCTGCTGGGTGGGGTTAGGCTAAGGATTAAATTAGCTAATGAAGTAGGTGCTGAGACCCAGTCCCAAGTGCTGTGGGAGAATCCACCACTGTGATGAACACAGCCTGGAGATGATGCACTGGGCTGTCTTGTGATCAGTGAATTTGTGGTCTGACTGCTGTGGCCAGAGCCTGAAACCTAAAGGGGCCTGCTTGGTGGGCTGCAGGCGGCCCTACAAGGACTCATATACTTGAAAATTGATCCAGGTGTCTGTTAGCCATCAACTCAACCAGAGTGAGACACATCTGACTGATTAGTAAAACAAGTTTCTGGGTGTGTCCGTGAATGATTGACAAGCAAGCAGCAAACTGTGGCGGAAGACCCACCCTGGATGTGGGTGGCACTGACCAATAGGCTTGCGGCCTGGATGGAATAAAAAGGGAAAGGGGGAAGCATGTCCATTTTGAAGAGCTCCACCTGCCTGAGTGGATCTGCCCTTTGCTGCCATCCCCTTTGGACCTCGGACTCCTGTCTCTTCAGCTTTTTGACATAAACGCACGCTTGCGACTCTCCAGGGGGCTTTCAGGCCTTTGACCTTGGGCTGCTGCTGTGTGCTTGATCCCTCTTGCTGTGAGCAGCTGCCGGGTCCTCCAGCTCTCCAGTGTGCAGATGGCCATTATGAGTTCTCCAGCCTCTGATCCCAGAAGCCTACTTAATAAGTTTCCTTGCATAATTATGCATATATTTTCCCATTTATACTCCTCTCAATACACAGTGGCAGCATTAAGAGGTGACAGAACCTGTAAAGAGCGAGGCCCTGTGCAGGGCGATTAGGTCCCAGGCCAATGGCTTGGAAGGGACCCCTCAGGAGCAGCTTGTTAGAAAAGAGCAAGCCTGCTCCCTCCCTCAGCCTGCTGCCATGACCCCTCTTTATGCATTCCCACCATGAACGGCCACAAGGCTCTCGCCAGAGAAGGCACTGATGAGGTTGCCACATGCCAGACTTCCAGCCTCCAAAATGCTGAGGGAAAGAAACCTCCCTTCTTCATAAAGTATTCAGCCTTCAGTACTTTGCTATAGCAACAAAAACAGACGGATTCAGGGGTTATGTGCATAGAGGGCTCTGGAAGGAACTAAAGGAAGAAGAGGAAGTGGAGGAGGAACACAGCCAAATCCAGGCCAAAACCCAGCCGTCCACGGTCACTCCTGGGCCGCCCTGCACTGTGGCTTCTGCGCATGCAGCGGCTCTGGGCTTCTTTCCTGGTGGCTGGGCTTCCTCAGTCAGTCCTGAGCTCAGCGCTTGGCCCAGTGCTGAAGTTGCTGGCTTCCTCTCCTGCTTCTGCCATGGCCCTGCTGTGGAGGCCGCCTCCCGCAGACCCTCAGCTCCAGCCTCCTCCGGCTCCAGAGCCAGGGCAGTGTCCCGCCGCGTCTGCCCTGGCTGTCGGCGGTGGTTTCCAGTGGGCTTGCAGCCTCCGCCCTCACTGTCTGTTGCAGCCCCAAGTTTCCTCCTCTATCTGGGATGCAATTTGGGGGCTTATGCTTCTCTATGGCAACTCATCATTCTGGGTTTAGGGAATGTTTATTTAAAGATTGCTTTTGTCACTCAATCTGCCTTATTTGCCTTTCAACCTGAAGTTATTACCCAGGTTCCAGGGGCTGCCACACACCTCCTGTCTCCCTCCCCAGCCTGCTGCCATTTTTCATTAGCTTTACAAGGCCTGGGAAATATCGAAACAGAGAAAAGCTGGATTGGCTGTGGCTTCCCCAAGTGAATATGTGCAAACCTGGGGCCTCTTGCTGTCCACCGTGCTCCCAGACAAATCAGTATCTGCACTGGGTGGCTGGATTTCAGGCCAAGGGACCCCTCCTGAACCCTCCAAGGGGGTGCTCCCCCAAGCATACCCCCACCTCCATTGAGCACGAAAGGTCCCAGTTGCAAGAAGGGCACTGGCTGCTCTGGGACCGGAGCCTGTCACAGAAGAGAGCCATTCCCCTCGCACAGCAGAGCCAGGCCGTGGGGCAATGGCACAGGGACCACACCCTGGGAGTGTCCAGGGGCTCTGTGTGCAAAAGTCCTGAAGGGTCAGAGTTAAATTGTCCTAGGGGATTTGGGTGAGGGGTGGGGGATGGCTTAGTGGGAGGGCAGAAAGAGCACCCTATTCCCAGAGGCTGGGGGGCATGGTGGGCATACCAAGCAATCCAGGAGTGCGGAGTTTTGAACAGGGTCAGAAACCTGGGAGCTTGGGCAGGGTCCCCAGACGAGGCTGGGAGAGGGGACAGAGAGCCGAGTTTCCTAGTCTGGGGTTGGCTGTTGAACAGGACACTGAGGCAACTGAGATTACTTCTTCCCACACGTGTACTAGTCATGGCTCCAGCTCTACAGCAAGTCCTGTGATAACCACCAGACGCAGAGAACAGATCCACTTTGGCGCAGGGGTCTGGAGGGTTCTGTCCTGCTACTGTGGACCCACAAGAGGCAGTCCATCATGGTGGAAGCATGCAGTGGAGACAAACCACTCACTTCAGGCCACGGAGCCGAGAGCAAGAGAAGTGGCTGGGGTCCCAACACCCCTCCAAAAGATGACCCCAATAACCTGCAGATCTCCCACCAGGAGCACCATAGTGGGTATCAAGGACCTGCACCACCCAGAGGACATGTTGGGGGCACAAGGGCATGGGTTCTCCAACCTCCATTGATGAAGACCTTGAGTGTTGAGGCTTCAAGACAGCTTCTTGGGGACTTAACCCTCCCACTGTCCCCAGAGCCCCCACTGAGGCACCTTCTGTTTTCTTGGCCCACCTGAGGCTCCTGTCTGATTATATCCTCTGACAGTCTATCTTCTACCTCTTCCTGCTGGAATTTCCTCCTGGAGCCTCCAGTCTCCCAGAGTTTGGGGAGGTTTGGGGATGGGGTGTGCATGGGTAGAGTCGAGGTACATAGCTAAGCAGAGCATAGCTCCTTTTCCCCAGCTCAGCTCGCAGACTCTAGGTCTCAGACTATGATTAATCAGGATTGGTGATCTTCGAAAAGTACAGAATGGAGTCAGACTCCATCTCAGATACTTAATGATGCTGAAAATTTCTACGCAATACACAATTTTCAGAAATAAATGGGGCCACGGTCCCAGCGAGCAATTGCAGGTCTCTGGTTTTCCTTTGGGTCTGGGATGTAGACCTTGCCAATCTCACCTGGCAGCCAGAGGAATCCAAGGCAAAGGAGCCTGCTCCCTGAATCCCTGACTTGTTACTAAGTTAAACCACAGGGCATGGCTACTTTGGCAGATCCAAAAGGGCCAACCAGATGGCTCAATTCAGAGCAGGAGGCTCACAAGATTTTCCAGGCAGGGAAGACAGGAGGATCGGAGGCTGGCAGCTCAGATGCCACTGAAGGGTTCATGTTCCCCTTCTTCTATCCTGGTTGCTGAGAAGCAGGACACAGAGTCGGCTGCCAGGGAACTCAGCACCTGTCAGTCCTCCTTGACGGCTGTCCCTAGGAGGCCTCCTGGGAAACCTTTCTCTGTTGATGTGAAAGGGCCACAGCTCGGGGTGAACTCTAGTTAGCTTGGCCTCCCTGGCCAGGGAGGCATCAGTCAGAGGGAAGTTTTTCATTTAAAGTTAGCATTTGCCTTCTGATACTCTGAATTTCTGAATTCATAGTCATTTCCCTGTAGATGCATAAAAGTAACTGATGAAAAGGAGCTGAGAAGCCAGGGGATCCCCCCAAGAACAAGAAAGATGAGCTCACCAGAGAGCCTGGAGTATGTAGGCCAAGCCCGACCTGTCTAGAGCAACACCAAGGAGATGAAAGGGATGTGGAAGGGAAGGAAGCCGCGGGGAGTGAGAGCTGACTTGCTGGGCCAGCAAGCGCCACTCTCAGCTGGGGAGGCCACCTGGGGAGCAGGCATGGGGATTCTGGGGCCTCAAAGCTCAGGTAAGCCTGGAACTGGATTTAGGGACACCGCGTGTTGGACAGGAAGCAGAAATGTAAGCTCACATTGCAGGGCGAATAGCAGGAGTGATGGTCCTCGTCTACGAGGGAGACAATGTGTTAGGTAAACTGAGATAGAACAGCACTGAGAGTGTGCAGGCCCAGGAAAGACAAATAGATGTTCAAAATATGGGAGCAATTGTCCAAGGTAAGAACCACGATGCCTTAAAACTAAAATTATTTTTCAAAGTCTGTTCAGTGCCATCCCAGCTCTGGAAACATAGCAAAGGTTTCAAATTTGTCTGAGTCTGGAACCAGAGTTGTCCTCATTTTCTGAAAGGTGTGGAGGATCCCAGGCCTTCTTCACTCACATCACCCCATCCTCTCATCTTCACTCCTCCCTGGCTTCTTTCTACTGTACCCAGGTGACCCTGAACACACAGAGCGACGAGCAAGCGGGAACAGAGCGAAGAGGATGGATGTGACCATCACATAGGGCAGCAGGCTGGCAGCTTTCCCAGGACTCAGGCTGTGAGCTTATATATATTTTTTTCTTAGCAGAGCTATTCCCTCTTCCTAGGATGGGGTTAAACATGGTACATCAGTTACGGTACACTAGAGGAACAGATTTAATATAAAAATATCGGTAGATATGCTATGGGATATATACTCTACCACATATCACATAACATTTATATGTTTGGGTTTACAATGGCTGTCTGCAGAGCCAGGCATGATAGGATGCGTGAAGGGCTGTCTGAATGCTGGGGAGCTGAGAGATTCAGTCAAAAGTTGAATGTGGCCAGGAGCTTGCTACAGGATCCCATGCAAGTCTGTATTGGAAAGCTGAAAGGTCTACATTGGAATGGTGAAGACCAAAAGCAAGATTTCCTTCTTATTGTGAAAGTGACAGGGCAAGAAACTGCTCAAAAGGAAAGAGCAAGTGGGATGAGGGAAAAGAAAAAACAAAGATTAGTAATCACACCACTAACTGTTAGTGCATCAAAAAGAACGGTTTGTGCTTTCATTGTTTGATCATTTTTTCATGCCTATACCTTGTAATCTAAGCAACTACTTGAAGATAACAATACACAATATATTCACCATTGTTAATCTCCCATTATGTTGTTTTGAAATTCTTTATCATCGTTTTTGTTTTCTCATTATTTAAAAAAAAAAGACTTTCTTCTTCTTTCCCTTCTTTCCCTTTTTATTCCATCCAGGCTATAAACCTATTGGTTGGTGCCACCCACATCTGGGGTGGGTCTTCCCTTGTCAGTAAGTCAGCAGATCCAGCACTGTGCTAACCAATCCACTGGGCATTCCTCCTTCAAGTTGACACCACAGTGAATTATCACATGCCCAGAGCTCTGTGGTGTGCAGGCACACTCTTGGCATCACTCTGGAGGATTTTGAGATGTGACACTCAGCCTTGGGCAGCACTAGTACTGACCTGCAGAGGACAGACAAGGGGACTGGGTGGCGGTCCAGGTGGGCCTAAGCCCCAGCCCTGACCCCACCAGTCATTCTGTCCTTGAACACCACTTGCACAGCATTTGTGGCAGTTGGGCTTCGTCATGAAGCAGAAAGCCCCCAGGTATCTCACCTGGAGGGATTTCATGCCACGAAGGAAAAGCACCCCACATTCCAAGACCACACAGTCCTCCTGGGCTGGAGGCTTGGAGAGAAGAGGCTGTGTCCTGAGTACAGAGGAAACTGGAGGGGCGACAACTGCACCAGTTGGGTCCTGCAGGGGCTGGACACTGAGGTGCTGCAGGGGGGAACCCCCACTTCCCTCTTCTCCACCTGCACAGAGGTTGCCACACCCAGCTACAAGGCATTGAGCTGGAAACCAGGAAAACACAGCCTGCAGAGGTCAACCCCAAGGACAAACAGGCCCAGGACATCTCATGGCTCCAAGCCAGACATCACTGGCATACAGGCCTGGCACCGCCACTCAGTCTGAAGAAGTGTAATCTCTCTGCACTCCAGCCCTTAGGGAGTCTGGCCCAGGACTGGATGGGTACCTAGACCTTCTCACACCTGGAACATGTGCTTTCTTCTCATATTGCTGAGCTCAGTGTAGCCCCAAACTTTGGGCATCAGAGACTTGATCCCCAAATCCACATGTTGATGGCATTTGGAGGCAGAGCCTTTGGGTTAGATGGTGTCATGAGGATGGGGCCCCTGTGATGGCATTAGTGGCTTTCTAAGAAGACAGACCCAAGCAGACACACACTTGCCTATACCCTCTGCTGTGTTGTGGTGCAGCGAGAAGCCCTCATCAGATGCCAGTGCCAAGAACTGCAGGCCAAGTAAATCCTTTCTTTATAAATGACCAGGTCTTAGGTACTCTGTTATAGCAACAGAAAACCAACTGACACACGCCTCATGGCTTCTTGTATTTAAGACAGTGGAATGTCTGTAAAACCCAGGAATGGGTCGGGAGAAAGATCCCCAAATGTGCAAGTCATGGTCTTGAAGCTTTAGCAGAACCTACAGCCAATTTCCAGGTACTCATCCACCCAACAGTTCTGTGTGCTCTTTATTATCTTGTAAATGACAAATACGGCTTCTGCAAAATCCTGCCACGTGCTCCTGGCTCAGGCCTTCTGCAATGATTCCCACTGAAATGGATGTCCGGCTATTACCATTTTGCACACAATAGCAGAATCACCAGCCCTCTGGAATTTATAGAGGATGGCAATTTTAATCATCTTTTATGGTCTGCCTTAATTGTATATCATTTTTAATGACAGTTTAAAAAATAAGTTATTCTTGCTGATGTCTTTATGACCTCTTTAATACCACAGATCAGGAGTTTTATTGTATTGCATTCTGGGTATTATACACAAAGCAGGAAACCAAAGGGGGGAAAATTGCCCTCCCGAAGGTGGCGATTGTGGAGAAGGAAAATGCTGATCATGGCCTTACAGGGGAATTGCTCCCGATTACATGGTTTACCCGGGGCTTTTATTTCTGTGTCTGTATAATAATTGTAATTTTACTGCAAAAGCTGAGTGTTGGATAAAGACTTCCCTTCAGGGGTAATTTAATTTAATAAAAACGCTCAGCCCAGGGTCAGTATTACCAGAGAGCAGGAGAGGACTCCAGTCACCATCCCATCTCTGATGATGGCTCTCTCTCCCAGGCCTGGATTCCAGGCTTCAGCTCCACTAGAGAATTTCTTAACACAGGTCTGTCAGGCAGAGGATCAAGAAGTTCAAAGCTCGCTAATTGTTAAACCAACAAAGCTCTGACTTCTTTTCAAAAGTATTGAGCAGGGGAAAATCCTAAGCAAACAAGGAAAACACGCCTTCCTGGGTCCCCAAGAATTGCTCCCTCCCAAGGCCTGCCAGGACCCAGAGAGATTTAGAGCAAGAGGCCAGGCCATCACCCAAGCATCCTGAGAATCACGGCCCCTTCCTCCCTGCCTTCCAAAACCCAGCTGGGCTCTCCCTGCCAGCCCAGTGGTTTCTATGCAGGACTGTCTTTGGCTGCTTTTGAAGGAAGAGGTAAACAGGGGTGGTCCATTCTCTCCAAGGGGAAGGACCCTCCCACCCGTCCCAGAACACTCTTGGAGCTAATGTCCAGCAAATAGCCAACATTATCTTAATGCTTCCTTGAAGTAGACTCCAAGTGTCCTGCATCCAGCTGAGGTCAACATCAAACCAAGACTTCCTGTCCCTTCCATCCACATACAGAAAGGAAACCCTGTAGAGGATTAAGATGCTAAGTGCCCGCAGTAGGGCTGCAAACTGCCCAGTGAAACACAGGTCCTAATAGTATCTTCAGCTGTTCAAGAGATGCTGGAGAGAGAGCTGCTCTGCAGAGAAACTGGGCAGGTGAGCGCAGCCAGAGTGGATGGAGATCTTAAGCCGAGGGCCCTCTAACTCTCAGCTGCTCCCCGGGAGGGCCTGAGAGAGCGCGAACATCTCGGTGAGGCAGTGGAGCTGCAGGAAGATTATATCCACAGCTTTCATTGTCAGTGGTGCACCGGAGCTGCAGGCTCACATGTGTGGCATCTCCCTGGGGTTCAAGAAGTCAGCACCTCCACAAAGTCTTCTTGTTCTCTAGAATGAGCAGCCCACCCCCTTGACAGTGGCTGTGACTCCAATCTCGCTGCAGGGATTTCCATCCGTGAGACTCCCAGGGACACACAGACTCTGATGCTCCCACCAGCTCTGTCAGAAGCCAGAGGTTGCTTTCCTGAGTCCCCCGAGGGGCTCTATCCTGACTCCCAGGATGGCCCGGATGGCTCATGCATCTGGGAAACACTGCCAAGTCCTGTCTTGCCAATACTTGCTATTGTGTTGCGCCCCTGGCTTGGTGCTGACCGGCCTTACCCTGGCCAGACTGTCTTGCTCCAACCACATCATTGAGTTGCAGGCAAAGGGCTGCCCGGTCTGCAGAAAACCACTCCTCCAAGGGGCACAGGCACTGCTGCCCACCCTGCTACCTTTCCAGGTTTGTAGGGGGCACTTTCCTTATAGGGGCCACAGGAGACTCGGACTTGTACCAAGGAGCCAGGAGGGCACGCTGGCCAGCCCGGGGCAGCATCTCAGCAGTGCTTCCTCTCTGCAGAAACCTCTGGAGGATCTGGGGCCCAGGGGATGGCAGTAAACCCAATCTGATTCCCTTTCCTGAACCACATCACTTAGCTGGTGATGTGTGGGCATTCTGGACTTCATTTTTAGTTATCTAGATGAAAAGCCAGTGGCCATGGCTGGAACCTCACCTGGCTTGGCACATGAGCCCCTGGGAGCCAACCAGCCTCTTCACTGCAGACCCCATGCTCCCACTGTCACCAACGATGACCAAATCCATGCTCCAAAGGGTCAGTGACAGCTGTAGCCCACACCGAGGTGGTCATCCTGAGGTCTGCCCCGCTGCAGCTGGCCATCCCCTCCAGCGCTCCAAAGGCTGCCTGCCATCCAGAGCTTTGCATCTTTCTCGGTAAACTGTGGTCACTGCCTCCTAGCTGTTCCCCTCAGGAGCTGGATCCACATTGCTGCCAGCCCCATAGCCTTGTGCCACTCCCCACTTGGGGTCCCAACCTCCACTATGGGGGCACCAGCACATGAGCCTTCCTGTGCCAATGAAACCCTTGGGCAGTGCCTGTGCAGAGCCAGATAAGCCCTAAACCCCAAGGGACATCAGAGGACAAACAGACCAGCCCTTCTCTATAGAGGGATTTGTGAGAAAAAGGATGCTGTTGACCACATCAGCGTGTAAGGCAATAGGGTTCTATGGACACTGAACTACTCCTCAGGAAGGAAGAAGAAAGGCACACAGAATACATCCATGCTGAGGGGAGAAAAAGCCAAAGTGAAAAATGGCACATGCTGTATAATTCCATTAATACAAAAAATTCTACAAAATGCACAAGTTCCCTATCAGCAACCAGATGGGCGATAGTCAGGAAATAGAGGGCAGCTGGGAGGGAAAGGCAGGAGGAAGAGCAAGGAGAGTAAGAAAGGCAGGGTCACAGTGTGCATTGTATTGCTTGGTCCCACAGATGGGCACACGAGCATAACTGTGTGTGCATGCGGCAACTCAATACCTGTACACATGCACCCGTAATATATAGCTACACGCATATGCACATACATGTCAAAACTTAGGAAACTGTACACTTTAACTATGTGAAATCATTTCATGCCAATCACACCACGACAAAGCTGTTTAAAGCAAAATGAGTATGTTGCAGAAACCCTTCAGCACTCAGGGCGTCCACCTGGGGGATCCTGCAGGGTTACTGCCTGGCTAGACAGCAGGCTATCAGGACAGAACAGGATCAACTGGCTGATCTGATCCTGAAATTCTCCTCTTGGCTGATCTGTCTGCAGCATGTGACCTGACCCATCCCTCCTGGTCTTCTTTCCTGGTGCCCCAACCCCTGTACCCCGGACCACACACACTCCATCTGATCCACCGGCACTTAGCCATCCCCAACAACTCTCCTGCAGCCCCTCGAAGGCTACCTGATTTCTCTCTCTCCTCAAGCCACCAGTGAATCCTGTCAGTGCTGCAGTTATGGTACCCAGAATCTCTGGTTTATTTCCCGTCATCTTTCCCAGGATTACACCACACAAGTCACTTCCATCTTTTACCCGTATTGTCTTCTCCCTGCACCTGCCCTGGGCTCTTATCATGGAGTGAGCACAGGAGCAAGGTGATCACACTAAGTCCTAAACTAGATCCTGTCCTCAGAGCCCTAAGATTCCTTCTGCAGAGGAGAAGGAATCTCCCCATCACCCTGGGTCCCCCTATGCCTTTTGCTCTCACCATCCATTCCTCATTAAGCACCCAAACTTTGTGCCTCTGTTCAAGAACGGACATGTGGGTTATCTCTGGCTTTCAGCCACTGCACACAAAGCTGCTGTGAGAATCAGTGCCCAGTGGCTGCATCCCATGGGAGGTGTGAGTGTAACTCACTAGGACACTGCTGCACTGGTTACCAAGTGGCTGCCTTGCTTCACGCCCCCCAGCAGCGTGTGAGCACCTGGTTGCACATTCTCGCCGGCACTTCACACCGTCAGCCATTTCAATTTTGGCCCTTCTAATTTCTGCCTAATAGGTGACATGTCGTTTAGCTTTTAACTTTCATTTCCCTAGTGACTAAGAATGTTGAGCGCCTGCCTATGCACTTGTCTTCCACATCTTGTATAAAGTACCTGTGACAGAGACTCTTTGCTTGCCCAGATTCTAATTGGGGTTGGAACCTTCTCCTAGACCCATCTTCCTTGTGAAATGCAATGGTAGCCAAAGAACACTGCTAATTCCTTTATCCGGAACACCCTCTCCGGGACGTTTCATCTTCTCAGATACCTGATCAGGGTCCTCATCCTCCGCCACCCACCAGAGAGGTCGCCCTGTCTGCCTTTGACAGGAGTCCTGTGAGGTCCGTTTAGCAGACTCCACACCTGAGATTTCCAGTGATCACTTTCCAACCACTGACCCCGAACTGCTCCCACGCTGTATCCCCACTTGCACACACTGTGTTCAAAATCAGGCCCAACCTCTCTCGCCTCCCCTTTGCTCTAGGCCCTGTATCTATCTCAGTGACCTGGAATGAAGTCTTCCCTGCTGTACTTTTACAAGTATCATTGAATACTTTTTCTTTAACATATATTCAAACCATGGGCATTTTTCCTCCACTAGAATGTTTTTGAGTTGAGTTTTAAGAATTCTTTACATATTCTGGAAAGAAATCATTTATCAAATACATACTTTGTAAATATTTTCAAGTCTACAGCTCGTCTTTAACTCTTTAGCGTATTTGGTAAGGAGCAGAAATTTTTAATTGTAGTGAAAACCAATTTGTAAATTTTTCCACTATAGAAGCACTTAGGGTGTCATATCCAAAATGTTTTTATCTAATCCAAGATCACAAACCAAAATCTTCTATTTTTAGCAGAAGTTTTAAATTTCAAATTTAGGTCTACAACCAATTTTAGTTAATATTTGTGTTTGGTGCAAGATATGAATTCAAGTCTATTTTATTTAACATGAATATACAATAGTTCCAGAACAACATGTTTGTAAAAAATAAAGATTATTCTTTCTCCACTGAATTATTCTTGCACCTTTATTCTACTGATCCATCTCATTTGTCTATTTGTCCATCTTGATACCCATAGCACATTTCCTTGATTATATGAGTTTGTAAAACTCAGGCAATGCTAGTCTTCTAATTCTATTCCTCTCAATTAAAATGGTTTGACCATTTTATGTCTTTTTCATTTTTATATGAATTTTAGGATGTTTGTCAATTTCCAAGAAAAGGCCAATTAGAACTTTGATTGGCATTATACTTAGTCTGCAGATCTATTTGAATAAAATAAGTATGCTAAAAATATTAATTCTTATCATCAGTGACATACTCTATTTCTCAATTTATTTGGTATAAATAGGTATGTCTACATTTATGTCTTTATAAATTTCCTTCAACAATGTTTTATATTGATCTGTATGCATGTCTTTAAAACCTTTGACAGATTTATTCCTTTTTGTCCATATTTTGATGTTTTTATAAATGACATTTTTGTTGCATTTTCAATTTCCAATTGTTTGTTGCTAGTACAATGAAATACAATCAATTTTTACACGTTGATCTGCTTTCCTACAATCTCATTAAATTCACTTATTTGTTTCAGAGCTTTTGTTTATTTTGTTGGATATTTTTGCATGTCATCTACAAGCAAACATAGATTCACTTCTTTGATAATTGGAATGCCTTTTATTTCTTTTCATGCCTTATTGCAATGGCAAGCATGTGTCAAATTAAGTAGTGAGCAAGAAAAACTGGTCTTCTGCTGAAACAAAGGGAAAGCATTCAGTCTTTACCATGCAGCTGGTAAATTCTTTGTAGAGTCCCTTTTGGGGTTGTATTAGCCATACCTTTTTATTTCCTGTAGTTCTGATGCTATGACACCCTGGAGTCTTCTTGATTCAGGAGCACCACCCCACCCAGAGTGGCCAGATCCTAGAAATAGGAGGAAATTCACCTGAGTTCATCTTTCATTGGCTAACAAGCCAGTTCAGAGAGAGCCTACAGCCTGACCACCTCCTTCATGGACCTCTCTTCCTTTACCCTAATCCCCAGGGCCAGATGCCAGCCCCTCAGCGTGTGGCACTTCAAGATTGCAGCCAAGGGAATTAAGGTAGCATTCAATAAAAAATTATGGAACACATGCAAAGCAAAAGCAGAAAGGGTAACTAGTTGTCAAGAGAAAAAACAATGAACAGAACAAGACTCAGAGGTGAACCCGGGTGTTGGAACTACCAGACAGTCTAGAAAACTATTGTGATTAACGTGCTGAAGGACCAAGTGAAGAAGGCAGACCCCTGACTGCACCGGGGTGCAAGAGGCCTATTTTTAATGTTTGTGTCCATGTTCAACTGTCGGTTTTGGGAATCTACACCACAGAGGAGCCCCCTTTATGCCCCAGGAGCCCAGTCCTATTGCTTGTTGCCTGGCTTCTTCGGGAGCCAGGGGCTGCTCAGTGTTCTGGCATAGGCCTGTGTGAAGCCCCCCTGCATGCCTGCCCTCACCCCTGCAGCAACATCAGGTTCTGCATTGGGTGTGGAAGAGCTAGTGTGACGTGCCCTCCACTCTTCTCCAGGACCACGCAACCCCTGACAGTGCTGACATAGGACGAGGGTTCGGAACTTCCTCCTTACTCTCTCCCCTTTCCCTACACTTCTGTTCCCTGGGGATCGTGTTTGGTTGCTTTTAGTCCACAGGGCTAGAGGTTTCTGATGAATGCTCCGGGAGCAGGTGGGCTTCACATCATTTCTGGGGCACAGGCTGGCCCCTTCCTTCACACTGCTATCCTGATCTTCCTTCTGGGCTTTCATGGGGGGACAGGGATGTCAGGCTCCTGTGCCTCCAGCGCCCAGCTCACACTGTCATGCAAGGCCACACATGATCTCCAGCAGCTCATTAAAACTCAGCTGCCTCCTCTGTGTTCACTTTTTTGGCAGCCCCAGCACTCCCTAGAGCTCCTCCTTGGAGTGGCATGGACCCTGTGCTTTGGATCTCATGGGGACCTGCTCTTCCCGGGACTTCAGGCTGATGGGCTCCCTGGTCCCCTGGGTTTCCTGGTGGGTTCAGGAAGAGCTGTGACTCACAGTGTTGCGGCAGTGCCTTGCTGCTGGGCGGGAATGACACTCCGTCCAAGTTTCCACAGCGGAAATGGAAGCATACCTAGCAGTTCATGTGCTGGTCTGCAGGGGATGCACTTGGTTCCCCTCATGCAGTTCTGATGTGGCTTTTTGACTGGATCTAGGAACCAGATTTATTTAATCCATAGCCAATCAACAAGAGAAAGGCACACAGGATTGTTAAATAGGCTGTGGGTCTTCTATAGCACAGAGAAGTCTGAAGAAAGGACCAATGCTAGATGCTGTTGTACTTTAGAGAAAGAACGATAAATCTGTGCAGGAGTGGCAAAGGAGCGGGGAAGCAAATTCTGCTGTGTCACTAAGAGAGAGGTGGGCAAGGAGTGTGAGGGCCAGGGGGATCTGAGGGTCATCCAAGGTGCTATTTATTCAGCCCCATCGCAGCCCAGTCGATCGCCAGTCTCTGGTGACACAACTGTTCTCCTGCCTGGGAACTGGGAGGGTATGCGTCCCCAAGAGTTCACGGTGTTTGCTACACATAGGAGAGGACACACAGGCACATGGGCCTTCCCACAGCTTCAAAGCCGCACGTGATTTGCGCTCAAAATCATCCATGTACCAGTGTGGTGGACAGACAGATATCCCTCCTTTAAGGACTGAATTCAGTTCCCGCAAGTGGGTCATTAAATGAATTGGTCACAGCACAAGAAGTTATGTAGAGTAGGTACAAGCAATATTCAGAACAAAGAAATGGTCAGGAGAAACTCCAACTTGCCCCTGCTTTTGTTTGTGTAACGCCTACATGCAGCACTGTAATGTACAACAGAGCATAGAGCTACAGCAAAACTTACGGTACTGTGCATACTAGGGGCGTCCTGCACAAAAACAGACACCAAGAATCTATAAACAAGAGGTGCAGAACTGTACCAAAGCAAGACGGGTCTTACGTCCAAGCAGCGGACCTCCATCGTAAGTCTGAGTAGCCGTTAAGCAGGGAATGGCTGTGTTCTGAGACAGTCGCTCCATGACCCCTTCAGGTTTCCCATTTCCTTAGCCTGTCCTTCTAGCAATAAAATTTGACAACAGCTCCTGAGGTTACACAGTAAGCAAGGTTACACAGGCCTCCTGGTGTCAAAGAGGTAAAGTGGCGAGGTGGGGCCTGAACTCAGGGAGCTCTGCCTGGGACCTGTGCTCTGAACCTGGGACTCAGCCACCTTCCAGCCCACCGTGGGCCTAAGTGCTTGGCTCAGGCCCCTCCCTGGCATTTCCTCAGACCTGAACTGCTGGGGTGACGTCACCGTGGGACAAGTTCCGGCCTCCCCCTGCTCTGCTTCCCCACCCATGACATCAGGCTCCCTTGTGGCCGGCTGCCACTTTAGGGACCTTTGGGGACTTTTGGGGACTCGGCGATTCCTAGTGCCAGGTGCTCAGACTGTAGGCGTCCAGGCGGTGTTGTAATTGAGCTCAGCCTGGGGAACATTCATAATCACAAAGGACAACTACATCATCAGAAAATTCTCAACCATTTAGACTTGTTGAAAGCTGTATTTTCAGAGACTCTTACGGCTTTTAAATCATTATCTGCTGTCCACTGAAAGGCTTAATTGACTCTTTGAGAGCATTCCTCCATAAATATCCACTAAGCGGAGCTGAACTGGTGACGTCTTCCGTTCTTGCTGACGAGGTAATTTTGTGTCATTAGTTTCAGTGGCTAAAATACAAATCGGAAGGCAAAGCGCACGTGCACCCTGGCGGAGCATAATGTGATGGCTTTTCAGGCATCTCTCGAAGTTACCCAGGGAAATGGGGAGCTCTGCTGTCTTCAATAGGCCAGCATCTTCCTGGGATTCCTCTGAGTCCTCCTCAATTCCATTTCCCTTTTAGGCTGCACTACCTAAAGCCAACATACTGCCCCCAGTGACCTGCCCACAGCGCCGCCTTTCTCTCAGGGAGCGGATGCTCTGCAAAAATGACCTGCCCATCCAAAGCCGGCCACTGCCCTGGGGTCAGAGGTCAGGAGACTTCCCCTCTGGGGTCAGAGGTCAGGACGTGGCACCTTTGGCCAAGGGCTCCTATGCTTGGGTTTGCCCTCCACCCACCGAACCCCTGTGGTCCTCCATACACCACTCTCTGGGCTGGACTCCAATCCAGTGTGTGTGTGCGTTACATGTGTGTGCGTGTGTTCACGCATGTGCATGCATTCACAGGTAAGCATGTGTGCAAACGCACTGCATCAACCATACTGGTTAGAACCCTCTTCAACTAGGAATAGCACACTTGCGATTTCTCAAGAGCAAGCAGAGCTTTGGATTCTGCTCCGACTTCTGCACACATCATCTAGGTAATGATTTGGGTTCTCTGAATGCATTGACAAAAAAAGCCAAAGTAGAGGGGCAAAATAAAATGTCTTCAATGATCAATTTACAACTGTATCTCAACAACGGCAAGGCCCTCCGTGACAGCCACTCAAGAAAAGAGCCTGCAGATCGTAATGAATCTCAGATTGTTATTGGAGTCTGAGCACCCGACATGCTTTCCAATGCCTCTTTAAACATCAGCCGTTATGATTATGACTCCCGTTGTTAGTGCCGTTATCATTATTTTGTCTGGAGAATATTCTCTAGGGACAGCAGACTGTGGCTAAGAAACTGCCTTGAGTGTCGCACTGGGGACATGCACCTCTGCCCTTTGGCCCAGTGTTGAAGGTGGGGTGTGAAGCGGAACTCAGAGCAATCCCTCTCTACCTCTTCCAGGAGACTGTCCGAGTGCAGCGCTAAAGGGTCCCAGTGAGATCCAACGTCATGGCGGCCGTGGTCAGGAAGAGCACAGGACAGTTGGGAATCGAGCCTGCACGCTGGCAGAACACGTTGGTTGCCCAAAGGCTCCTGTGCGGAATGGATTTCTTGCATGACTTGGAGCATAGCTCGGATGACAGCCAAAAACAAGTCTCTGCTGGATCCCCCACCTGGGTGGACCTGCTTAGACGGGACACCTGC